>JACXGM010010087.1:0-26836 GCA_016801145.1 Umbra pygmaea | reverse complement strand
AACTAAGTACAACTTAAATTATTTTACATAGGCTATCATAATATAATGATGTTGTAGGTCAACTAAATAATCAAAATAATAACAATTCTCAAATAGTCTGTGTCACGGTTGCAATTTTTTTGTTTGTGTTTGGGTGCCTTTGTTTTTCTCATTTCAGCACATGCAGTTTAAAAGTTCTGTGAATGGCCATGCCCTCCCACATGTGTTTACAAAGTATAGGTGTAACCCCGAACTATCAGATCAGATTCACTAATGACTGACGTGTTGATTAGTAGTTGAATCCGGTGTGCCCGCTCAGTTATAGTTATAGTTTAAGTTTAAGTACATGGACTGGCTGGTGGCACCTAAGATGTTTGAGAACCACTGTTCTACAAAGGTTTATGAAATATTTCCCCAAACATTTGGGTTCAGATTATGGCTTGACTACTTTGAAACTAAAACATATAGTATATAGGTACTGTATCACAAGTTAAAGTTCAAAGTGATGGTTCATGTTAAACGTGATGTAGGGAGACAATAAATATAGCTTGGAGCGAGAAAGAAAACAATTTCTGTATCTTTTCCTCTCTTTGTACTTTTGTACTTTTACTTTTGATACTTTTGAGTACATTTTAACACCAGATAAATACTTTTGATACTTAAGTACATTTAAGATTAGCTACTTTAAGACTTTTACTTAAGTAGTTTTCTTATGGGTGACTTTTACTTTTACTAAAGTCCCTTTTAAGATCGATATCTGTACTTTTACTTAAGTATGGAATTCAAGTACTTTTTACACCACTGGCCAAATGTTTGTTAAATAGGCTACACTGCGTGTTTGTGTGTGTTTTCGATTAAACAGCATTTCGCACACTCTCTGGCATCATAAATTGTGTCATAATTAACCATGTTTTTAACGGATAGCCATTGTCCCCTTCACAGCCACCCATCCAAGGAAGGATTCCTCATGGCAAAGTGGCCATAAATGAGTCGTAATTCGCAAAGACTTGTGATTTTACTATTAGCATTGCAAATAACTTGTATGTTGATTGAATGGGTTCCTTTGAGGTTGATGTATATATCAGTGCAAATAATTTATTCTGAATAATTTGAGTAAATGTGTACACTAGATGTACACCTATTTTTTTCACATTTTCGGACACCAAAATGACTTCCCTCGTGTGGTAATATTTTTCCTTCTAATTACGTATTGCAATAATAAATAACTGCTGCATTTGTGTAGATGAGAGGAGCAAAGTGTATGCACGTTGTGCACACGCTACATTATGGTTAAGCATGCGCCCTTAAAATAGCATATGAATAACACGCCACTGACTTTTAACCAGGTTTTTCCTGGTCAGTGGCGGAATTGTTTTTCGGGAACTGCAAGATAGCACCAGGGAACGTTTGCGCCGGAACACTTCTCTTCTTTTCGCTGAACCGCTTAATGACAGCAAATTCATTCCCTAACTTACCGACAAGCGTCTGTGGAGGGAAAAGTCCCATATGTGTCGGTTGCAAGATAGGAATTATACATGCGTTTGTGTAAAAAGTCAATTGCGCTGGGTGTAAGATAGGGCCCCTAATGTTTGTGTTCGTTTTTTGATTTTTGTCAATCGAGCAACTTACTAATGAGGAATAATTTCTGCTACCAAGAACTATACAGATGTCAACAATGTCACAAATGTCTGCAAGACTTGTGGCATTCAGTAGTAAACTGAAGATGTACATTCCCATCTTGTACCCATCTTCCTTGTTACTGTACTCTTTTCACTAGCTTATCGCATCATGACTTTTAAATGCTCATATTACACAGAAATCTAGATCTGTAGATGTAGCCTCTCCTTTCACTATTTTCCAGCATTGTCTCAAATACTGCTCCATAGTATCTCCATTAAATACTTAAATTGCTGATTGTAGCAATACTTTGGACCTATCACTATTCATTTGTATGGGTATTGTGTTGCTACCACACACATCCCGCTCTTTGTCCTGTATTGCATTTAGTAACTGTTCTATAGCTCTTTGTGTGTGCTCTTCACTAATTATAAATGCTACTGGAGCTGAACCATGGGGTGAAGTTACTACAATCTCATAGTATAAAATCCTTTTCTTATTGATTTTAGACTTGATCATGCCTCCAGTGGCATACCAAGATGCAGCATTGTTTTTGTCAAATCGTGCCTCAGTCTGATCTCTGTAAAGCATATTATCTTTAGTGGGGCAACTTGCAAAACCTCAATGAAACCCTTCATTTTGGAGTTTGTCATGTCCTCACTTATAAATGTTTCTCTTAGCTTCTGGAATGACACTATTTCATCACAATCCAAGAAGTTCTTAGTATGTTGTTCCCATTTAATTTTTCTCATTTCAGAAGAATCCTTTCCCACGTCACTTCTATTATTTGCTGACAAAGACATGATGTCAGCTCTGGCTAATCGGTCCCTGTAAACCTGATGTGCTGCTACATTTTGTAATGAACACGCAGGTTCCTCTCTTTCTGGGGCTCTTATTAATCTAGCCAAAATGTCTCCACAATGTCTAATGTCTCCACAATATGTCAACAGATTGATTACAGTAACCATTCAGTTTTAGATAGGGATTACTTAACTGTCTTGTTTTACATACTGAAAATTGGTGGTCCTTAAACACAATTGTACAATAAGGATTTGATTCCTTTACTTTTGCTGCAAATAAGCCCTCCCATCTATATATTTTAATATATCTTTTAACCCTTTGTGAGTGTAACTTTTCCCATTCACTGGGGGTCAGTGTAAACACTGACTCACTTGGGGTTTCATGCCTACATTCATCAAATGTTGCTTCTTTTGACAAAATACACGGAAGTGTCTCCATGCTTATTTGGGTTCCTGGTTGCTTAACATTATCATTCACAGAAACATTAAATATTTCAGTGTTTGTCAATTGTTGAACATCTACTTGTTGGGTTACTGTCTGTTCCATGTCACTGTTACAATAATTTTCGCTGTGTACATGTTCCTTATCTGTTAAACTACAATCTGACATACAGTGTCTTGCAGAAGTATTCAGCCCCCTTGAACTGTTCTACCTTTTGCCACATTTCAGGCTTCAAACATAAAGATATGAAACTGTAATTTTTTGTGAAGAATCAACAACAGGTGGGACACACTCATGAAGTGGAATGAAATTTATTGGATATTTCAAACTTTTTAGCAAATAAAAAACTGAAAAACTGGGCGTGCAAAATAATAAGTTAATACTTTGTGGCGCCACCTTTTGCTGCGATTACAGCTGTAAGTCGCTTGGGGTATGTCTCTCTCAGTTTTGCACATCGAGAGACTGAAAAGTTTGCCCAGTCCTTGCAAGTTTGCTCAGTGAGGTTGGATGGAGAGCGTTTGTGAACAGCAGTTTTCAGTTCTTTCCACAGATTCTCAATTGGATTCAGGTCTGGACTTTGACTTGGCCGTTCTAACACCTGGATATGTTTATTTGTGAACCATTCCATTGTAGATTTTGCTTTATGTTTTGGATCATTGTCTTGTTGAAAGACAAATCTCCGTCCCAGTCTCAGGTTTTTTGCAGACTCCATGAGGTTTTCTTCCAGAATGGTCCTGTATTTGGCTCCATCCATCTTCCCATCAATTTTCCCTGTCCCTGCTGAAGAGAAGCAGGCCCAAACCATGATGCTGCCACCACCATGTTTGACAGTAGGGATGGTGTATTCAGGGTGATAAGCTGTGTTGCTTTTACGCCAATCATAACGTTTTGCATTGTTGCCAAAAAGTTTAACCATCTGACATCTGACCAGAGCACATTCTTCCACATGTTTGGTGTGTCTCCCAGGTGGCTTATGGCAAAATTTAAACAACACTTTTTATGGATATCTTTCAGAAATGGCTTTCTTCTTGCTACTCTTCCATAAAGGCCAGATTTGTGCAGTATACGACTAATTGTTGTCCTATGGACAGACTGGCCCACCTCAGCTGTAGATCTCTGCAGTTCATCCAGAGTGATCATGGCCCTCTTGGCTTCATCTCTGATCAGTCTTCTCCTTTTATGAGCTGAAAGTTTAGAGGGACGGCCGGGTCTTGGTAGAATTGCAGTGGTCTGATACTCCTTCCATTTCAATATTATCACTTGCACAGTGCTCCTTGGGATGTTTAAAGCTTGGGAAAACTTTCTGTATCCAAATCCGGCTTTAGACTTCTCCACAACAGTATCTCGCACCTGCCTGGTGTGTTCCTTGTTCTTCTTGATGCTCTCTGTGCTTTCAACGGATCTCTGAGACTATCACAGAGCAGGTGCATTTATACAGATACTTGATTACACACAGGTGGATTCTATTTATCATCATTAGTCATTTAGGTCAACATTGGATCATTCAGAGATCCTAACTGAACTTCTGGAGAGAGTTTGCTGCACTGAAAGTAAAGAGGCTGAATAATTTTGCTCGCCCAATTTGTCAGTTTTTAATTTGTTAAAAAAGTTTGGAATATTCAATAAATTTTGTTTCACTTCATTATTTTATCCCACTTGTTGCTTCTTCACAAAAAATTACAGTTTTATATCTTTATGTTTGAAGCCTGAAATGTGGCAAAAGGTCGAAAGGTTCAAGAGGGCCGAATACTTTCGCAAGGCACTGTATTTGTGTCTATGTGGGAACTGTGTTTGTCATTGTTATCAACTCCAGAATTTTGAGATGGATGGTTATTTTCTCTTGACAAAACCTTATTTGATTTCTTGTTTTCATTTAGGGAATCAGCAATATCTTCCTTTTCACATTTTCCTGTTTGTACCATTTGGTCTACCATTTTGGTTTACTTGGAAGGAACATGAGCTTTCATTGCATGCGTAAGTATTTGATTCAACTTCCTTATGCTTGTCTGGAGATACACCTACAAAATCAAAGTGATACCAATTTGCACAGTAATCACGTGCTAGCATTGGTCGTTTGCTCTTATATGGTGATTTACAGAAACACAACAATTTTTTGGTTCTCTTAAACTGTGTGACATATTCGTAACCATATTTATTTTTTGATGCATTTCTTCTCCCGACTATCTGTTTGATTGGTGTTTTTGGATCCTTTACTGTAGTGTGTTTAAGTGTGTTGTGTTGACGTATATTAGCGCTGTCATTTGTCTTTTCTCATCACAGATGGGTGACAGATTTAAAGAGCTGGCCAACTTCACCTCTTCCTAAATCGATTTAACAAGCCTTTGAATGTTACCCCTATTATTGGTCCAAATATTCTTAGGATTTTTAACACTCAAGTAAAAATGGGCTTTGTAGTTGGCAACTTGCATATTTTGCCAACTTCCTCCCAAAATTGGAAATCAAAAGTGTCTTTATGCTGCATCACAGCATGTATTGCCTTTGAAATCATGAGATAATCTACAGATTTGGTTTTAGTTTTTCTTCGATGAATCATATCTTTCTGGTGTTCCCTGTCGCCACGACTACCCCATATGTCAAATTCAGTGGTTCCACAGCATTAGTGAAATGTGTCATCTGTTGAGTCATAATGTTCTTATCTAAGCCAGTTTCAGTACTCTTAACTCCACAGTTATCTCTGTCATCACAGTCAACAACATACGTCAACATCCCTATCAGTACACTCAAATGTTACCATACCACTAGATTGCTCGCTAACATCTCCTTCCTGTTGATCAAGAACTTCGTTAACACCAAAGTCCAGCACCACCCTGGTACAAAGTGCTTGTTGCCTCAGCACTTTATGGTCACTACATACTCCTTCCTTCAACCCCTCTGCCAACTCTGACTCCACACAACTTGCTGCTGGTAACCCAATGCTTGTCCCATGCATTACCTCAAAATAAACAAGACCTTTCTGACCAACTTTCTTACCCTCCACATTCCGCTTTGTGGTAAGTGTTGCTTTTCTTTTCCAGATTTGGACTTTCTCCTTTGGTTTTATCTCCTGCTGAGAAGCAAAAAGAGACCAAGCACTGAATGTAGAGGCAGCAGCCACTTCTGGTTGTCCAACAGTGAGGTCAGTGGGCTGCTCAACCTGATCTTCACTGACAACATCCTGAAATCATGGAGAACTAAATTTATGATCTGGACACAGGAAACATACCCAGAAAATAACAGAGATAATAATCATATTTAGAGGAAGGCATACAACAATTGTAAAACACAAAGTAATTTTTACCATTTTGCAATCATCTCCTGGGACAGAGACAGCAGCTTCTGGTGGTCCATCAGTGACGTTAGTGGGCGGCTGAAGCTGATGTTCACTGACAACATCCTAAAATTATGGAGAACTACATTTATGATCTGGTCATAGCATCCCTACCCCAACCATAACAAAGAAATAATCAAATGTATTCACTGACACATAACACCATGGCTAGAAGGACATCTTACCGTCTGACAATCATCTGCTGGGCCAGATGCAGCAGCTGCTAGTGGTCCATCAGTGAGGTCACTGGGAACTCCATGCAGCTTTTTGGTACACGTTGGTTTTCTCCTCCTAGTCGTGATCTTCCACTTGGGTTTGGTGTCTCGCAAAGGTTCCTTCTGAGCTCAGTAGGATTTGGGGAAGCACAGGAAGGACACTTCCATGACAGCCTGACCCTTGATGGGGATCCGGGTAATGCACATTACGCCTCCATTCACAGCCCCCTGAAAATCATCCCATTGTTTTAGGTTTAGCGGTGTTTATTACCATTTACAGAAACCACTATGTAATAAATGTAATGACCACTGTAATGTACAGTACCCTGCGGATGTCTTGATAGTACTCCTCTGCCTGCCAGGCCGGCACATAATACATCATGCCGTGACATGGCTGAACAGATGGAGAAGCTACGAGGGAAGGAGCACTGAATGTGGAGGCAGCAGCCACTTCTGGACGTCCAACAGTGAGGTCAGTGGGCTGCTCAACCTGATGTTCACCGACAACATCCTGAAATCATGGAGAACTACATTTATGATCTGGACACAGCATACATACCCAGAAAATAACAGAGATAATAATCATATTTAGAGGAAGGCATACAACAAGGAATTGTATAACATAAAGTAATTCTTACCGTTTGACAATCCTCTGCTGGGCCAGAGACAGAGACAGCAGATTCTGGTGGTCCATCTGTGGGGACACTGGTCTGGTCAACCGGACAAACACCTCCAGCATCCTGAAATCATGGAGAACTACATTTATGATTGTTACACATACAGTACATTCATTGACAAAATTCAATATGCAATGCAAATTTGCATTACATAACGTACAAAAAATTACATTGAAAAAGATAAGATATCTTTCATTGCGGATTCCAGAAGAAAGAGGTGTACTTTCTGCAGTTTGTCAAACGAAGTGGTTACAATCCATTGAGCAAACCTTGGCTTGCCAAAATCATCACTCAAATGAACTTTATCAGGGCACTAGTAGCACAACCTGTCAAGCCGGGAGTCCCTGGTCATTTCCCGTCTGTAAATCACATTTAGATCCCATGCTTGTGTTTCATACTCCAATACCAGCAGTTCTTGTTATCGTTGGTCCTTTTTCCCATCAATTCGGCATGTGAAATCAAGGACAAATACATGTGAATTATTAGAAATGAAAATGTAGAATTTTAGTAATCTTGGGAGTTGTGTGTTTACCATAGAGTAATGTGTGTTTGCAAAACATATTGTCAATGAAAGACTTACATTTGTCCACCTCAACATAACAGCAAGGAGGAGTTGTCTAAACTCCTCCCCTGCTTGAGCGATGGATGGGCTGGCTTCCAGGTTGTTACCAGGAGCGATCAGACATACCATGTCTGGAACCAGGCCTTTGGGTAACACCTCCCCACGAACATCTGCAATCAGATGTGACACTCTCGCTCCAGGAGTGAAAATTAAGCCAAAAGCCAGGGCATCCTTGCCAGAGGAATCGTTGTGATTTCCAATCGGGGTAATGTTATCCACAAAGGCACGGAGATGAGAATCACCAACAACTATGACAAACTGTAAGGAAAAATATATATTAGATGTTAAAGGTTGTTTTTTCATTGTTTCCAGAAATATGTCCATATCATGCAACATAGAAATAAGATGAAGTACTTAATGTGTATTATGGTAGTTAATGTAGTACATAGTGTTATGATGAAGTACTTTTCTCACCTTTCTACCTGACAGGATGTCCTTCTCTCTTGGCAGTAGGAGTCTGTGGCGTTTAGGATGAGGATTGTGTTTTAAATGTGGCCAGTTCTTTGCCACATGACGGGTTCCGTACTGGTATAGTATTCCTGTCATGACTGAAATGGCATTAATATTATTTAACATACCTATACAAGCTATAAATGCATTGCCCAATGTCAGTGTCTGATATGCAAACTCTCTCAGACTAGAGCTCGTGTAGGATTTAAAAATTTCATAACAGTTAACACATAGGCCCGAATAGAAAACTTTTTTGGCCAAAATGACAAATTCAATTGGCAAAAATGTATCAAATTAAATTTATCCAAAATCAAGTATTTTGCTTCAATCTCTACAACTGGTTTTATCAATGATTACAAATTTACAGAATTGGAATGACCTCTCTCAGGAAAAGATAATGACTGACAGTATGGTGAGTTATTGTGCCACAATTTTAGTAAAGGATCTTGTGTCTTTGTATTCCACATTTGCCTACTCCATTCTTCCAAATACCAACACATACCGTAGTTAACCTAATTTATGAATAAATAAGGACTGACTGTATACAGTATGTGCAGTATATTTATATGTGCAGTTGATATTCACATTCAACCAACAAATGTGATTGGTATTGACATTGTGTCTGAAAGCAATGTGAAATAACTGTTTTGCAAATGTTATAATGGAGATCAAGTTGACCACAGTGTCATTAACAGTTTTTCTATCATTCAATCAATCGATCGATTGATCGATCAAATTTATTTAAAAAGCCCTTTTTTCAACAGCAGTAGTCACAAAGTGCTTTCACAGACACTTAATTTAGAAGAACTATATATAAATAATAAATACAAATGCATAAAAACACTAATAACACAATATATAAATAACATCAACAAATATCAACTTGAAACAACATTGCATACCTGATGAAGAAGTGAAGCCTCAGCAAAACGCTGTTGAAGAAATTGTGTTGAATTCCACAATAGAAATCTGAGCTTGTCCACGCAAGGAGTCAAAACAAGTTGTGTTTACCAATGTCCCTAGTCCAATTTACCTGGTTGATAGGACACACCCTCATATTTTACAGGCCTATCAAATGATAGTTGTATTCAGGACATGCCAGGCAATTGAAAGGGAGGTTGGGTTACCACCTGGCCATTCACACATGCTTTGACTGACAGATTTAGCATCATTATACGTACATACAAGCCTGACTATGGCTTCTCTGACTGCTCTGACCCCTGAAATAAGGCAGCGCAAATTGACACAGCACTGCCTGGGATTTGGTATAGGTCTATATCTTCTTCTACATCAACTTCTACATCGTTTACCTTATGAGTTTGTTGAGAGTTGAATGTTTTTATGCATTTCAGTACCATGGAGAGCACTAGCATGGATATGAGACTATTACTGGATAAAACTCACCCTAGGGAATGTTTTCAACATAGCATGTCTCACTGCACGGTCTATAGTATTTGCCCTGTCATGTTTTCTTCATGCAAGGTCTCTGTCTGCTCTCCATCTGCTTGCCTGGTGCAATTCAGGTAAAATTCAAAAAAGTTAATATGCACCTGATTAGATAATTTACATATATAAAGGTGCTGGTAACTGGTTCTGTTGAATGATATATGTTTATCGCTATTGCAAGACCATTAGGCTACATTGAAGACTAAGTAGAATTATTTTAATAGCAAAAAACAACCTTTCAAAAAACAATAGGTACACACCTCCATTAGATTATCACACCTCTAACAGGTATTCACACCTCCAATAGCAGAGGAATCATGCATAATGTCAAGTGTCATGAGGGCCAGAAGTGTTAAAGGCTGTTCCATTGGCTGGTTCACCTGGCTGAAGTGTCCTCAATAACTAACTTGAATGTTCTTTCCACAAAGGGTAGAGGAAAACCAACCATTCCAATGCCAATTTTGTTCCCATTTCTCTACCGTGTCTCTGGTGTTCCTTACTTGTTTTTGAGTGGCTTGTCCATACAGCATCAAGTGCCCTGGGATTTGAGATTATATTTGGATAACACACATCCTGCTGAACAGTTATGCATTGTCCATGTTTTGGCCTAAGCGATAGTTTAGTTTTTATAAAGCAGAATCTGCATGTTAAATTATGTCTTACAGTGAAATGCATGGGAGAGTAACGAGGTTCCCTGATTTAGTGTTTTCATTGCCATACAGCATCAAGTGCCCTGGGATTTGAGACTATATTTGGATAACATACATCCTGCTGAACACAGTGTTTCAAGGTATCCTCTTTTATACCCCCTAATAATGTATGTGTCTCTCCATGGTACAAGCTTATTTAGTTGTGTGATTGATCTTGCTTCAATGTTAAAAATGTTTCTGTCAGGGGTCTTTTCAAGGGTGTATAATATCATTTGTGAGATTTTCTAAAAGTAAAATTTTTGGTTTTCTAAAAGTGAAGCAAAAAAATGTTTTGCCTCTAAATGGCAGAGTTCTCTCGGATTTCTCCAACCCTCAAAGGTTTTCCCACAGACTCAACTTAACCTATTCTGTTCGGGGGCACGTTATAACAATTACATGAAACCTCTTCCCTGATTCAATGTTAAAATCTTTTCACAGGGAGCCTGAAAAAGATTTGTTTAAACAGACCATGTGAAATGTTCCATTCTAAAATCAGGTGTGTATCTCTGTTTTTCTGTGGCTATATTTTTGCAAAAGCAAATGTCTTTGTGTGTGTGAATATCTGTGTGTGGATATGTTTGTGGGTGTGTGTGAGAATCTGTGTGTGTTTCTATGTTTGTGTGTGTGAGAAATATTTGCTTCCTATCAGTTTTGTTCTAAGTCAAGACATATTATCAACTTACTCCAAGTAACCTGTTCATCTTACCTCATTCAGGGAGAATAGGTGGTGATTTTCCAGGTTTATAATGCTGTTGCCCCATTTAGAAAAAAAGAATGGTTAAAAACAAATTTAGTTGTTTCAGAGCTTGATTCAATGTTTGTCTAAACAGTTCCCTACAACCTAAAGTTCAGTATTTTACGAGCACAGGGGGTTCTGGGATTTAGTTCAATGGGGCCATAAAACCATTTGCTTAAACAGACATCATTTCAGATTTAGGTAGAACATGATGTTCATAAAACATTGTGTTGTGTAGGCAAATAACATAGGTTCAACCTGAATAAGTTTGTGTAAATGTGTCTATATGTGCAAATCACAGCACAATTTTGTGTGAGAGTTTCTGTCAGGTCATTCAAATGAATCATTATTTAAAATGCAATTAGCCTGTTACACTGTGTGTGTTGTTTGGGTTAATTCTTTACATTTCAAACTCCGAGGTGAGCTTTACATTTTAAAATGAAACTTTAAAAAGTTTCAAAATATATTCTTGTTTTTCTTAAAAAAAAGCTAAAAATATAAATCCTTCTGTTTTAGAAATACAAATTCTTTCTGCAATTTAACCTTTGAATTTGTGAAATGAGCAGTTTGGGTAGTTTGATTTGTGAACACATAGGATCTAGAAATGTCAGTAGGTCCTTTTACAAAACATAAATTGAAAAATAGCCAATCAACAGCTTACTTGACAAGTGCATACCGATTTATTTTAATAAATTTCCAGCTCATACCCTCTGTTCTTGATTCTAAGATTTCCCAAAAAAAAAAAAATAATCCGACACAATTCAACATTATGTAACGTTAGGCTAGATAGACATTCAAAATATTACAACTGAAGTATGTTTTGCAAACTAATACCATTAGTAATAGGCATAAGATTACGTTATCATAATTTTTGCAAGCTAAAGCAATTACTTCGTCTGGCTCAGTTGTCATTACTGTTCTGGTCGACATTGCAAAACATATGATATAAGTGAAGTTTATTTCAGGTAACGTTATTGCATATCTTACAGGTCAACTTCTAACTTCACTAATTAGGCCTATAACGTTACTTACACAGAGCACTTCATCAACGCTAACGTCGTCTAGGAGTTAACAGCGAGTAAATATTGTTTGGCTGCAAGCTAAAGCAATAATGTCTACGAGTTGCAGAAATGTACCTCATTAAAAAGTGCTATCAAAATAGTAAAGTCGTATAAACATGTTGAATAAACGCATTATTTACTTTACCTGTGATGGTGAGCCTAGGCTAGCTGCTTCAGGTCTGTTAGTCACCTTTCACCTTTGACGCATGCGCGTTAGATGGAATCGAGGTTCGATTACCTGCCCTGTGATGGTAGTGACGTCATTCTCAACAGTTTTTTACTCGTACCCACAAAATTTAATTTGTGTTCATAGTGAAGCATTCATAGTCGTAGAAATCAGAGTTATACTCATGAAGGTTTACAGTCATAGTTTCTAGAGTCACACTCACGTGAAAACACAAATGTAATTTTATTAACTCATGTGTGTGAATACTTAATATTGCATGCCTAAGTTTAAATTTAAGCACAAATGTTTAAAAATATGAATATGAATGCTTCAAGTTTTTCTTCGTGAATAATGTGTGAGCAAGTTAATTGATTGTTTGGTTAATGAGTATGCTCCCAATTATTGTGGATTCCTCTCAGGTGTGTTTGTCATGTGACCATGCCATGTGATGTTCTATTTAAGCTGCACCTGTACCAGCAAAAAATTGATTGTGTGTTTTCACTACAAGCTGTGTGAAGCATGTTTATTCTCTGTCTTTAGCTGGTATCTAGTCAAGCTCTGTTTAACACTATGCTGAAATGCAAACACATGCGGACCTATTTGCTACGTTGTAAACTTGTTGCTAAAAACTCCAGTACACCTAACTAAGATAAGGAGTGGTCTGTTTCAATTATTTTGGGTTTGTCCAGCCCCTTTTAAGAGATATATATATAGTCTACACTTTGTGTTGTGATAACTGTACTACAGTACTACTGTTACTCTACTACAGACCTTTGTTGTATACAATGGCAAAGTCTCTGGGAGTAAGAATTCTAAAAAACATTGCTTTCCCTAGATTAATGGTTGTCTTATAAAAGTATTTAGAACCTGTCAGATTCTGATCTGACAAGTTAAAATTATAACAATTTTCCAAATGATGTCTTAAAGTATGTAACAGGTTTAAACAATTTACAATACTAGTTTGGATTTACATAGATTTTTTTGAAATCTTAGAATCAAGAACAGAGGGTGTAAGCTGGAACAATTATTAATTTCAATGCCCTGACAGAAATTCTCACACAAAATTGTGCTGTGGTTTGCACATATAGATACATTTACACAAACCTATTCAGGTTGAACCTATGTTATTTGCCTATACAACACATTGTTTTATGAACATCATGTTCTACCTAAATCTGAAATGATGTCTGTTTAAGCAAAGGGTTTTATGGCCCCATTGAACTAAAGCCCAGAACCCCCTGTGCTTTTGACAACACCTCGTAAAACACTGAACTTTAGGTTGTAGGGAACTGTTTAGACAAACATTGAATCAAGCTTTGTAACAACTAAATTTGTTTTTATCCATTCTTTTTTCTAAATGGGGCAACAGCATTATAAACCTGGAAAATCACCACCTATTCTCCCTGAATGAGGAAAGTTGAACAGGTTACTTGGAGTAAGTTGATAATATGTCTTGACTTAGAACAAAACTGATAGGAAGCAAATGTTTCTCACACACACAAACATAGACACACACACAGATTCTCACACACATGCACAAACATATCCACACACAGATATTCACACACACACAGACTTTTGCTTTTGCAAACATATAGACACAGAAAAACAGAGATACACACATGATTTTAGAATGGAACATTTGACATGTTCTGCTTAAACAAATCTTGTTCAGGCTCTCTGTGAAAAAATGTTAACATTGAATCAGGGAAGAGGCTTCATGTAATTGTTATAACGTGCCCTTGAACAGAATAGGTTAAGTTGAGTCTGTGGGGAAACCTTTGAGGGTTGGAGAACTCCAAGAGAACTCTGCCATTTAGAGGCAAAACATTTAGCAGTTTTTTTGCTTCACTTTTAGAAAACAAAAAAATTACTTTTGGAAAATCTCACAGACTATCTTATACACCCTTGAAATTACAGAAAAAATGTTAACATTGAAGCAAGATCAATCACACAACTAAATAAGCTTGTACCATGGAGAGACACATACTTTATTAGGGGGTATAAAAAGGAGATACCTTGAAACACTGTGTTTGAGAGGGGGTGTGAGATCAGGAGACTCTTGTAGCCCACACACAAACACACAGAGACATACTCACATATACATACTGACCCCCTACACACACACACAAGGAGGGCTGGCCTTAGAGGGCAGGACCTTACACTATTTTTTTTAAACGGGCCTATAGGACGTCTCCAACCCCCTCATCAAAGTTTTTGACAGCTGCGTTAAGGGAGGGCTACACCATAGACCCATGCAGGAAGTCCTTTTAAGGTCTGGAGCATACATAGATCAACAGGAACGCGCGTGGTGGGGGTTCAGGGGAGGGGGTGGACCAGGTGCTGGTCAGTTGGGGGGTCAGGGGAGGGGGGGTTCAGAGGAGGGGTCAGGGGAGAGGAGGGGGAGGGGCGGAAGTGGGGAAAGGGGGAGGGCAGGAAGGGGGAGTAATAAATCATTCAAGTGGTCATAATGTTTTGGCTGATGGTCGGTGGGTACTTGATATACTCTCTGAGCTGCCATTCAGTAGGTTTTTGTTGCAAACAAAAACTTAGCACAAGTGACGCTACTCACTACCAGGTTGAAGCGCTAAGTCAGGGTAGTCGAAACTTGGGTTGGACGGAACATTTACGGAATGGCAGCTCGCGGGAGCAGGAAATAGTATGGCTAAGTATAATTGTCCTACCGGTATTTCAGTCAATGTGGCTGTATGTTTTACTCAGCTTGGTGTTGTTTGTATTAACGTACATGTAGATGGCAGTAACTACATTGGAAATAACATTGCTCCCATTCAGTGCAATCGATTGAATCTTCAACACCTTTTTTCAACTATGTATTGGAACGGTTACAAGAAGTGTTGAGATTGCATTAACAGCGTAATGCAGCATTAAAAGGCAAACTGGAACAAGGATTGACGTTATAATATAGCCAATTATACTTATCAAACAGAGGAAATCAGAAAAAAAGGCCTGCCTCTAACAAAAGCCTGCTTCAAATAAAAGCTGGTTGCCTTCTGCAGTAGAGGTAAAGAAAGGCCCCGGTTTTATTTGAGGAAATACGGTAATTAAGTCTGCAGTAGAATCACGACCAGCAGATCAAATGACTGAATGGAAGTAACGCCAAGAATCCTGGCTCTCAAGTTGCTAAAAGGAATTGTTCAAAAGTAATATGAATCGCATAATACACCTGCGTTAAATGCAACGAAACGAGACTGTCGAAATTTACATTTATCTAATACTGATCACAAAAACATTAGTTTCAGTAAACAACACTGCAAGGACACAAATAAAAATATCCTAAATAACACTCAGAAACAGACAAATCTGATAAGCAAACTAACGAACAAATTAGCTGAGTTGATTTGAGTTAAGCCTACGGAGCAGCCACAATCACCTGCTATTACTGTACAGTAATCTGCCAGCAATTGTTAAGTAGTTAAGTTGCTCAGAAAAGCGATTATGGTTTCCTTCAACAAAATACAAAACAATAAAATTAACATGACTCTCACAATTTTTTAAGACCTTGGAAAATCAGATTTCAGACTTTTTAAGACAATTTTAGGCCTTAAATTCTGGAAAATAAAATAAGACTATTTAAGACTTTTTAAGGACCCGCGGGTACCCTGCTTTGAGTGTCTTTGAAGTCTGGTTTTAAGCACAATCCATGCAGGAAAATGTAGATTTTTCATTTCAGCTATAGTAATAGAAAAAGTTGTATCGGTATCTGCAAATTTTTCCCTCTCAAAATCGGTATCGGTATTGGATTCAAAAATCTCATTGCGGTCAGGCTCAACTTTTTTGTGATTGCGCTTGTCGCTAAAAACCTGGATTGATTTAACAAACGTGACATTCCTTATCCAGATTGCGGTGGTTAGGTTTAGTGTACTGTAGCCAGCTAACGAAAATTAACAGCGCATGTGGAATTTGCGTCATAGTACATGCCTCAGGTGTGCTGGATCTAGGGGAGGGCTGGGGTGAGGATTGAGTTTGTTTGGATGTCGGGGGGTTAAATAGAAAAAGCAGTTGTTCTTTTGTTCCTCTGTTGTTGTAATTGTCATAAATAAATGTATCAGATTTAAAAGAAAGAAAAAAGTGAACAGACAAATGGCACAAACAGACAGTGACCAATCCATTGTCTCTTCCCCAATGTCAGTGGGGGACAATTAATTAGTCATAGAATGTTGTGCACTATAAATATGTTGTTAAATTTAATTAAATTATTAAATTAAATTATTGTTTGTGGCTTTCAACCATTAAACAACTAATGGGAATTGAGAAGAATTATTACAGATCACTGGTCTTTTCAAACACATGTCTTTTTTAAATGAAACACAACTTTTCGTAATGTTCATTCTGAAGTTTCCATTGGCAAACAATTTATTCCTTCAACAATAAAAAAAAAGGCGTGGAGTCCAGATATAAAAAATAATAATAATAATAAAATATTATGTATTTAAAAAAGAACACACACAAAGATTTTCACAAAAAAATGTAATGAGTAATTTTTTTCTAAGACCAATCTTGTGTTTTAGGCCAATAGGAGATATCTCACCATATAACCTGAAAGATTTCCAACTAAGATGCCCTTCAACATAATTTAAAACAAATGGATGCAAAGATAAGATACAACATCCCTGCTAAATATTAATATATATATATATATATATATATATATATATATATATATATATATATATATATACAGATATATATATACAGATGCATTACAGATTTCACACACTTCTTGTTTAAACAAGAGAAATTGAAGGTCGCTCTGTTCATAAGTGCTATTTAATCTCAGCCGACAGACAAGGAGAGTTCTTTGTCTCAAACGCTACAGTAGGTTACATAGCAGGTAGCTGTAGGCCTTAAAACTGAATAAATCACAGCTTGATTATCCACCGAAGGCCTGGATATTCTTTCTGCTGCTCCTGCTGTTTGAAATGTACCTAAGGTGAACTTTATCTAACGTGGTAATTAAGAGTGCCTGTCCATGTGTGATGTAGTTTCTCATTACATCCTGAAATCACATGTAACAGTTCACCAGCGGATGAGGCTGTGGGAGAAATCTCAGCAGAACCTCAGGGGTGCAATCCACATATGTATACAGCATATGTGGAGACCAGATGACCCAACAAAGGGCACTAAGGAAAATGTGATTTGCCTAGGGCTTAATTTCAGGGGAAAAGAATTGAGCTTATTGTAATGTTACAATTGAAGTTTTTTTTTTTAAAGTACCTTAAAGTAAATTAAAGAATAGGGCCTTTGCCTAAATGTTCTGCAGTGACATATGTTGGTAATTGGGGAGAAAAGAGATGGATACAGCACTAAATCAATATTATAACTCACAGTTGTGCACACTTCCAGTGTGCACAAGGGATCTAAACACGAATATGCACTTAAAGCTGTTCAAGTAGAAGCATCAGTAACAGACTAAGTGAGAGCAACATCGTACGCATCTCAGCATTTTGATGAATCTTAAATCCTAATCAAAATGTTCCTGTGAGACAAGCACTTTGCTACGGTGCCATTTAGCTTTTCTCTGTTGTTTCTGTCATCATTCAATCTTCCACTGGATCGATACACAGAATGACAGTGGTGCATTTTTCCCCCCTGCTCTCTCACTGTTTACTGTGATCTATGGAAGGCTTGCTTACTCTATACTCATCCACATGTCAATAGTAAACAGCGATGTGTGCATTTTGCAGTTTTCAGATTTACAGCAAAGCGCATGAGGGCCAGAGGTCAATATTCTGTTTTCTGGCATAGGTGTTATGGATAGCTGACCACATGACCCACAGATGTACTGGTTTCGCACAACTGCCAGTAATTTATTCCCTAACCCTAACCCAAATCTTCAATAAAGTTTAGCGTACTTAACAATGCATTGAAGTGTGTGCGTGTGTGCGTGTGCGTGTGTGCGTGTGCGTGTGTGCGCGTGCGCGCGTGCGTGTGTGCGCGTGCGTGCGTGCGCGTGCGTGCGTGCGTGTGCGTGCGTGTGTGTGCATGTGTGTGTGCGTGTATGGGTGTGATCCACTAATGTCTACATGTAAGGACCAAATGTCACCACAAACATAAAAAACCTTAAAACATTTGTTCCCACAAGGTTCTGACAGGTCCCCTATATATGGAGAACTTTTAGGAGTTAAGAGTTGGGAAAATCCTCCAGGGATAGGTTATGTTAAGGCATACAAGTGAGCTTATTGATGTTAAGGCTAGGAATAATTGTAATGGCATTGCTATGTTTAATGTCTTGTGTGCAGATTGGGTGCCTGTAAATTAAATCGTGGAAGAATAGTGTCTGAGTGTAATCATGCTACATGATCTGACTGAAGGCTTCCGTGTTGGATGAGTAGTGTGAAAAGCATTGTCTGGCTCAGCGACATGTGGTTGGATGATCCATGTGAGCGCCCTTCACCATCCTGCATCTGTAGAGGGGGGTTGTGGAGCTGCTGATGTGGCAGGGTTATTGGGAAATATTAGACAAGACCTGTTCAGAGGGGAAAAAACGTATAAAAAGAACTGTGTGTAGTGTGTTTGTGCATGTATACATTTACATACCAGTGTGTTTGTGCATGTATACCTTCACATCACAGTGTGTTTGTGCATGTATACATTAACATCACATTGTGTTTGTGCATGTATACATTTACATACCAGTGTGTTTGTGCATGTATACCTTCACATCACAGTGTGTTGGTGCATGTATACCTTCACATCACAGTGTGTTTGTGCATGTATACATTAACATCACATTGTGTTTGTGCATGTATACATTTACATACCAGTGTGTTTGTGCATGTATACATTTACATACCAGTGTGTTTGTGCATGTATACCTTCACCTCACAGTGTGTTGGTGCATGTATACCTTCACATCACAGTGTGTTGGTGCATGTATACCTTCACATCACAGTGTGTTTTTTGCATGTATACCTTCACATCACAGTGTGTTGGTGCATGTATACCTTCACATCACAGTGTGTTTGTGCATGTATACATTAACATCACATTGTGTTTGTGCATGTATACATTTACATCACAGTGTGTTTGTGCATGTACAGTGCCTTGCGAAAGTATTTGGCCCCCTTGAACATTTCGACCTTTTGCCAGATTTCAGGCTTCAAACATAAAGATAAAGATATAAAGATATAAAACTGTAATTTTTGTGAAGAAGCAACAGCACGTGGGACACAATCATGAAGTGGAACAAAATTTATTGGATATTTCTAACTTTTTTAACAAATAAAAAACTGACAAATTGGGTGAGCAAAATTATTCAGCCCCTTTACTTTCAGTGCAGCAAACTCTCTCCAGAGGTTCAGTGAGGATCTCTGAATGATCCAATGTTGACCTAAATGACTAATGATGATAAATGGAATCCACCTGTGTGTAATCAAGTCTCCGTATAAATGCACCTGCCCTGTGATAGTCTTAGAGGTCCGTTGAAAGCACAGAGAGCATCATGAAGAACAAGGAACACACCAGGCAGGTCCGAGATACTGTTGTGGAGATGTTTTAAAGCCGGATTTGGATACAGAAAGATTTCCCAAGCTTTAAACATCCCAAGGAGCACTGTGCAAGCGATATTATTGGAATGGAAGGAGTATCAGACCACTGCAAATCTACCAAGACCCGACCATCCCTCTAAACTTTCAGCTCATACAAGGAGAAGATTGATCAGAGATGCAGCCAAGAGGCCCATGATCACTCTGGATGAACTGCAGAGATCTACAGCTGAGGTGGGCGAGTCTGTCCATAGGACAACAATCAGTCGTATACTGTACAAATCTGGCCTTTATGGAAGAATGGCAAGAAGAAAGCCATTTCTGAAAGATATCCATAAAAGTGTTGTTTAAAGTTTGCCACAAGCCACCTGGGAGACACACCAAACATGTGGAAGAATGTGCTATGGTCAGATGAAACAAAAATCAAACTTTTTGGCAACAATGCAAAACGTTATGTTTGGCGTAAAAGCAACACAGCTCATCACCCTGAACACACCATCCCCACTGTCAAACATGGTGGTGGCAGCATCATGTTTTGGGCCTGCTTCTCTTCAGCAGGGACAGAATAGATGGCTAAAATTGATGGGAAGATGGATGGAGCCAAATACAGGACCATTCTGGAAGAAAACCTGATGGAGTCTGCAAGACCTGAGACTGGGACGGAGATTTGTCTTCCAACAAGACAATGATCCAAAACATAAAGCAAAATCTACAATGGAATGGTTCACAAATAAACATATCCAGGTGTTAGAATGGCCAAGTCAAAGTCCAGACCTGAATCCAATTGAGAATCTGTGGAAAGAACTGAAAACTGCTGTTCACAAACGCTCTCCATCCATCCAACCTCACTGAGCTCAAGCTGTTTTGCAAGGAGGAATGGGCAAAAATTTCAGTCTCTCGATGTGCAAAACTGATAGAGACATACCCCTAGCAACTTACAGCTGTAATCGCAGCAAAAGGTGGCGCTACAAAGTATTAACTTGTTAATTTTGTACGCCCAATTTTTCAGTTTTTTATTTGTTAAAAAAGTTTGAAATATCCAATAAATTTCGTTCCACTTCATGATTGTGTCCCACTTGTTGTTGATTCGTAACAGAAAATTACAGTTTCATATCTTTATGTTTGAAGCCTGAAATGCAAAAGGTTGAAAAGTTCAAGGGGGGCCGAATACTTTCGCAAGGCACTGTATTCCTTCACATCACAGTGTGTTTGTGCATGTATACCCTCACATCCCAGTGTGTATGTGCATGTATACTTTTACATCACAGTATGTTGGTGCATGTATACCTTCACATAAAAGTGTGTTTGTGCATGTATACTCTCACATCACAGTGTGTTTGTCCATGTATACCTTTACATCACAGTGTGTTTGTGCATGCATGCAGTCAAAACACATGTGCATCCATAATTATTTATTACAATACTTCCCTTGTACTGTAGTTGAACTTCTAACATTTCCTTATTACATATGTCAAGGTCTCCTAATCATAACCCTACAAAATAATATATGCAGCACATTAAGTCTTGTCATGGACATAATTCATACACTCTGACACACACCATTTGTACCAGGATATGTAGGGTTGATATTGTTGTGATGGGGTGAGCATGGGTGTAGGAGTGGGACACACAGGATGCATGAGGGAGAGACTTGGCTAGAAGTCAATATGGCTGTGAGGCTTCACTCCCTGCCATGCTTTATGCTTAAGCAGCCAGAAAATTGAGAAAGTAGCTTTATCTAATTAGAAAATACATTCCTTTTAGCAAGCAGTCCCTCAGGCAAAATCATCATTATTTAAGCTGCCTAGCCTTGGGAGGAAGAGAAGCAGCAGCATTCAGATATGTAATGTCCACCATTGTAATGATGATGCTTACAGTGGGAGATGCATACACCAACAATTAGTGACTTTTATTCATTCTTTCCTCAAGAACACAGCATGAAGCCATTCAGACAAATTACACCAGAACACAGCATGAAGCTATTCACACACTAAACCAGAACACAACATAAGGCTATTCAGACAGACTACACCAGAACACCACATAAAACTGTTCAGACACACTACACCAGAACACCACATAAAGCTATTCAGACAGACTACACCAGCACACCACATAAAACACAACAGACACACTAAACCAGAACACCACATAAAACTATTCAGACACACTACACCAGAACACCACATAAAACTATTCAGACACACTACACCAGAACACCACATAAAAATATTCAGACACACTACACCAGAACACAACATAAAACTATTCAGACACACTACACCAGAACACAACATAAACCTATTCAGACACACTACACCAGAACACCACATACAATAATTCAGACACACTACACCAGAACACCACATAAAACTATTCAGACACACTACACCAGAACACCACATACAATTATTCAGACACACTACACCAGAACACCACATAAAACTATTCAGACACACTACATCATAAAAGAGCATGAAGCTATTCAGACACAGTACACCAGAAAACAGCATAAATACTGTCTATCTAGCCACAATACACCTGTCAGAAAAAAACACAATTTAAACACACTACACTAGAACACAGTCAGTGGTGTAGTCAGATTTGTTTTGGTATAAGCCTGGACAAATATGAATTTGCCAATTGCCTATTTGCCAAATGCATTCCGCAATAATCAGAAAAATATAATCAGACTACTGAGACCAATTGTCAATGAGTTAACTGCCATCTTTGCTTATGCTTCAGCATGCAATACAAAATTTCAATCAATCACATTTATTTTAGAATTGCCTTTTTACAAAAGCAGCTGTCTGTCACAAAGTGTTTTGATAAATACCTGGCCTAAAAACATTACAAGATGCTGCACAGTGGCTAGGAAAAACTTCCTAGTAGGTAAAACCTAGGAGGAAACCTAGAGAGGGGCTGGACCAGGTGGCGAATCATGACCTATTGCATTATTGCCACATTGTTTATCTGTGTTCAGTCAGTATACATAAATCGAAGTATGAATGGACATTGTTTATCTGTGTTCAGTCAGTATACATCAATGGAAGTATGAATGGGTGGGCTGTAACCACAGTCTATGTGTAGCATCAACACACTTTGGTGGAGTTGGGCATGGACGACGGGAGAGGTAAAGCTGGAGTCCCCAGGGAGAAAACGTGATCAACAACACTAGTGACATGGGCACAAGCACAGTGAGGTGGAAACAGGACAGAGACAGGAAGGAGTTATCAGGTATCATGTTTTTGAAATATTTACCAAAGGTTCAGGTCCTCCTAGGATCAACATGACATCAGAAACATTGGAATGGGCATGCCTTAGGTCTAGTACCTCAATATATAACTCTGACCCCAAAATTAATATATACATATAGTGTGTATATATATATTTTACTGTATCTCATCCCCCACCACATTAACTAATTGAAACATAAGTGGGGACTGAGAACGGACAGAATGACCCTAGTTCCCCAGCACATAAACTATTGCAGCATAAAATCTAGGGATTCAGAAAAGTAGGGGGCAGGTCTGGAGATGTGTATATGCCAGAATATGATGCATAATGTTTACAGTGTTTATGTGCAATGGCTAAATTACAAACATGTCAATGTAAGTCCTGTGTGGGTCCAGTATATGATCACTTTGACAAAAGCTGTATCCCTTCTAGCCATGACCAGAATATAGGGGACACACCTCAATATTAACATTCTAGTAAATAGTAAATTGCATCAAAAAAGTATTTGCTGACCTCAAGATATTGACAAACGATTTAGCTAGTAGTTATTTCGAAATAATCTTCTTTTGAGATGTAGCATGTTGTCAAGCATTAGTGGATTTTACAGCAAATCAGCTCCCACATAGGATGCATAAAGTAAAATGTTCAGTTGTATCTTAGCCCCAAAAAACTAATGTTATGTGAATAATGTACCCTTCTCTTATACTTTCCCCTGTAGTTGATGCACCAGAATAACGTTTAGGGGTAGGCCTAGACACAGCATAAAGCCAATAAACCACACTAACCCAGAAGACCGCTGTAAAGATGTTAAACCACACTACAACAGAATGCAGCATAAAGCCATTAAACCATACTAACACTGAATACTGCATAAAGCCACTTAACACACACTACATCACTATATGATGCAGACATGAGCTTTACACTAACCCTAAAAATGCAGCACGCACAACAGGCATAGGTTCAACTAACTATATAAATACTGCAAAAACGTTTCAAATTAGGTATAAGCTTTAAAACACAAATTGTAAATGCCCTTAATCGCTGTTGGAAAGACAGATTATGCCAAATGCCTACAAAGAGATATGGATTGGTGTGAAGGGTGTCTGTGCAGTGTTGTGTACATGTGCCGATGTAGTGTGTTCGTGTATGGCATAGTGCTCCAGGCTGTTCAGGACAGGTTGTGTTATTCCAGCTCCTGTAAGCCTCCTTTACACTCGGCACTACTAATGAGGCCTCTGGGAATGGACGTAGCAGTTTGTGTTTTGAAGGGAGAAGATCCTTTAAACTTTGAGATGTGACCGTATGTGTGTTGGCATCAAGGTGATTGTTGGTGGTGATGTCCTTTGTGTCAGTGTTTAAGAGGGATTGGACCAGGCTGTGGAGAATAATTATGCTGCTGTTTGCAGTCTCCTTTTACCAAAGGATAGATATATGTGCATGTGTGTGCGCTTGTGTAATCCACAGACGGTAAATATCTGTTCTGAGTAAATCCCTGAAAATAGCACATGAGCCAACGTGGGATGTACACAGGTCATGATGAAGATGACCAAGTATAATAGTTATTTTAATCTAATTTTTTTCCGCAGTGTTTTAATTGGCAGTGGACTGCAGAATCGGTACAGGGGGAAGAGAGCGGATGAACAGGCCAATTGAAAGCTGGGAATGATTCGGTTGGAAGTTTTATCAGGGACAGATAAAGAATTTGTCCAGGATACCGGGGTTACACCCCTACTCTAATGATAAGTGCTATGGGCTCTTTAGTGAACACACGATACACGTTTAATATCCCATTTAAAAGACAACAACCTACACAGGGCAGATGTACCCTTCACAGCTCAGGGGCATTGGGATTTGCAAGGGGAGTGCTCCATACTGGCCTCCAACTCCACTTACAGCTGCATTTGTTCTCCCTTCCATGGACCCACTAGACTAGCCTGGAAAAATCCGGACCCAAATCCTGAACAATTTAAGGTCTGGGATCGAGTAATGTAAATGACTCAACTCGAGGGGCGGCACCAAGCGTGCATTTGAAAATCTCACTGTATGCAATTTGATAACACTACGACCAATCACCAGTGGGTTTTCACTAACCCTATGGCGGAGCTAACTGGTAGATTAAACCCTTGCCGTATCCGGTCTACAAAACAGCAAAAACGTCCTTCATAAAAAGTAACGATTTGAGCGCCGTCTTCTGTTCCTCTTAAAAGTCGTTTTAAACAACTGGTGTAGATCCATAGCGATCTTACAATGTTTACTAATGACTTCAAGGTCGCAGAGCTGTCGTGTCGTCATCTGTTTAACACGCCTCTGGCACGCCTATATCAGATACACCGATGTGATTGTGCAGCTTGGCTACAAGGGCATAGTTAATGAGCAGAATTACTCGGTGCCAGAGTAACTTGCTGAGCAAATTCAAATTGTGCTCTCGCGAGAACTCTGGATTTCCAGGGTACCACTAGACCTGAACCTGATTAGGTGCAAACCAGCATAGGGATACAGGGTGTTGCTGCCATTTTCTTTTCCTTACATCTCTATCATTCACTTATTTATTGACTGCTACAGTACTGTTACTCTGTCCTTCTCCCTCTTCTTCACCATCCTCTCTGACTGGCTGGCAGCACTTTCTGAAGAGGAGTCTAGACAAAGGCAGTGATGGTTAACGCACTTGTTATGTTGATAACTAAACAATCATTTGTAGCATATGGAATAATCTGATTCTGAGGATGCTAGGGATTGTCTACTGACTAACTCTGTGTAACTTGCACTTTTATAGTCACATTCACCACAAACCATATGTTTTGAATAGTATACACCAATGTTAAGAGGATATAAGCTGTAAAACAATGTACAACATGTGAATCAACTCTGAAAATGTAGCGCAGTAGAGCTATTTAATAAAGATAACTACCCCGATCAGCTGAGAAAAGCTGTTCCTTGTTCATTTTCATCATAATGAAGTACAGAGCAATGCTTTCTGCATCGCAAACTACAGTATCTTCTGGTGTCGAATACATAATATTGTATTTTAGCACAAATTGCAGACTGCTTGAAGTCATTTAAAAGTTTAACAGTATAACAGCAGGGATCGTGTTAGCTTTCAGATGTCTGCAGATTTTATCTGCATTCTAATACAATAAATCAGTGGTCCTCAAACCCTTCCATGTAGGGCCTAGTGTATGCAGGTTTTTGCTTTTACCTTGTACAAGCATGATGGAGTAGCTCACTAATTAGTTAGGATCTCGCCTCACCTGACAGTCTAGGTCCTAATTATGCTCTAATTGAAGAGAAAGACCAAAACCAGCATATACTAGGCCCTCCATGGAAGGGTTTGAGGACCACTGCAATAAATGAACGTGTGTCACTGTCTGGACTGTGGCAGAATGGGCTTTTGGCATCCTCTAGTGTTTTGTGTTGCATGTTCTGTTTATCCAGGCCGTCCCTGCTTTGCATTTAATTATTTTGATTGCACGAAGTGCATCAAAATATTGAAATCTGAAATGTTATTATTATTCTTATTATTATTTCCATTCATTCACTTTTAGGCACCCTTTGTGGAACGCCATATTGCAAGCTTTTATTCTATCAGTTGGACCTTATTATTTCCAATTATATTGTAGTGCTTCTTGTATTTTTGAATGGCATCGATAGTTTAGGTTTTTATTGCCATTTTTAAAGGTTCAGTGTGTAGTATTTCTAAGGATCTATTGACAGAAATGCAATATAAGATCCATAACTATGTTTTCAGTGGTGTGTAAAGACCTTACATAATGAACCATTATGTTTTCATTACCGTAGAATTAGCCATTTATATCTACGTAACCGCGGGCACCCCCTTTTATGGAGGTCGCTGTATTTTGTCGTCA
>JACXGM010010086.1:0-26708 GCA_016801145.1 Umbra pygmaea | reverse complement strand
GCTCCAATACAGGGGATTTAAATGACGCGGGGCGTTTAAGCTCCTCCGTTCCTCCGCTCGCCATCACCACGCTGTGAGCGGACTGAACATGCGCACAACTTTTTTTGCAGAAATCAATCCGCGGATCACGTGTGTGCCGAACCGAAGATATTGATCCGAACGGATCACGGATCAATGACGATCCGTTGCACCACTAATGGTCAAGTACGCTCAAGTGATCTGGTCAGCTCGTATGGACACAACAACTTTGTCTATACATTTTGTGGGGGGGGCCTACAAAAACCTTTCAGCCCCGGGGCCTAATGGAAGGTTAAGGCAGGCCTGGTCACAAGTTGTTTAGAAGTAAACTACAGTGTTTTGTTTTAATAGGCAACTTTAAAAAACGATAAAACAGACAATATTGCCTAATCCGTATGCATTTTCATAATTTATACATGTTTGATTTGTAGATTAGAAATAAACTACAATATTGTTTTGAATGAGTAGGCAATTTCCACAAAAATATTAAAGTTGCATATGTTATATTTTAAGCCTCTAGTTCTAAAGCCCGCATATATAAGTGCTGTCACACTAAAACAGATCCCCAATTTGTGCTATCTTACTTTCTTTGAGGTGTCTAGGCTAGTAGTCTTTATATCTGCTGTGCTAGATGTTGGGGTTTCCCTCTGAATGTTGGGCTCAACATGAAACCTCACTGGATGTCACTGTGCAGCTCTGGGGCAGCTCACTTCCTTCAGAACATATCAATGGGGGGGTGACCTGGTTTGTCTGCTTTCACTAGAAGGTCATTGACATGGTTTGAAATTTCTGCTGCTACTAGCAGTCCAGATGCCTAATGCAAGAGGGAATCCTATCAAAACCTTATATTGTGGGCACTAAAAGACAACATTTGACATGGTTCATATCTGAGAGACACTTGAAATATGGTGCATTCAGAAAGATGGAAAATGTTTAGTTAAAAATGCTCTTGTTTTTTGTGGAGTCCAATACGACAACATGGTCATAACATTATATTTGTGGGAAAAAATATTGCGTGGATTGGACATCTAGCCTTTATCAGAAAGGTAAAATGATTGAAATGCCAATCAGCACCTGAGTTTAAAATCTGTTTTCATAAAAAATTGATTGTGTGTCTGAGTTTCAGTTAGCAAGCTAGACTAGCTATTTATTGTGTATTCTATTGTTATCCTCATGGCATGCATGGCTATCAGGTAGTTAACTAAATGCATATATAAAAAAAATATTATCTACGTTTACATGTATAAAAAACATATGCGGTATCACTTTAGAATAAGGTACCATCTATAAAGGGTCTATAAAGGATTTATAATAACACTATTAATGGTTATGTAAGCATTTGTAAATGTATGATAAACCCTCTGTAAGCACATTCGTCACAAAAGTCAAAAAGCGGGTCAGGTTCTTATTGTCACTTTTAAGCACATTTGTATAAAACTTTATGACACCCGAAAGGAGACGTTGAAGTGATGTGCCTATTACTATATATAATGCATTATAAACCTAAATAACACATGAAAGGATAGCTTATTTTAAAGTAATGTCCAAATTACCATTTTCGAATGAGTTATAAAAACTTTATTGCACCCAAAACACCTTATTCTAAAGTGAAATGCCAATTACTAGTTATAAATCCGTTATAAACCTATATAACACAGGATAACTTATTTTAAAGTGATGTCCAAATTAGCACTTACAAATGAGTTATAAACACTTTATTACACCTGAAACACATTCTGAAGTGATGTACTAATTAGCAGTTATACCTGCATTGGTTACACTTTATTTGGAGAGTCCGAAATTCCATCTGTAGGTGCTCAACAGACAGTTTGTTGATGATATGACTATCAATAAACTATCAACAAACTATTTGTTGATATGCAACTAATTTTGTAGTTTAAGGGTAGGGGCAAGTTTAGAATATGTTTTAGGGTAATGGTTAAGGTTAGGCTTAACCCTAGGGGAAGGGTTAAGGTTAGGATTAGTAGATAGTTTGTTAAAATGTTGTTGATCGTCTGCAGATAATCTGTAGAGCATCTACAGATACACTTTTTGGACTCTCAAAATAAAGTGTTACCAATGCATTATAAAGCCTTTACAACACATGAAAGGTTACCTTATTCTAAAGTGACATGCCAATTACCAGTTATAAATGTGTTATAAACCTATATAACACATGAAAGGATAACTTATTTTAAAGTGATGCCCAAATTACCATTAATAAATGCATCATGGACTGCATTTATATAGCATATTTCTAACCAATGGCCACCTAAAGAGCTGTTCAAATTATTTGCTCCTCCATTACTGTCCCTGGTGTTTGTATGATCCTGGTGTTTGTATGATCCACTAAACGTCCACGTGATGGATCAGCATAGCTGTCTAAAAGCAAGCAACATGTAAAATTGTTTGCTGTTTCATAGCATTTGTTATTGATTTATGAGTCTAAACAACTAATTACAGTTTAATGTTACTTGTTTTCTATAGATATAGATGGCTTGTTATGAAGGTGGGATGGCCAGTGACACTCTAGTAAGATTCTGATAAGATTAGGTTCAATAGAGTGTTTAGAAAAATAAACATAAATACATTAACTCATTTGCACAATTAGGACTATATACTGTGTTTTTACTCTCAGTGTTTTGTACTGTCAAATCTTAGACCTTTGTGATGAGGTAAATTTAGAAGCCCACCCTCCTATCTGATGAGAACATGCAGAAACTAAGGAACCTTGTCAATTTCCTACTGTGACTACAGAAGAAACATAAACTATGAATGCCTCACTGAACACACCATCACAGCCCAGGTAAGCATAATACAAGCCAGGGTAACAGGACAAGCCATGGTAACAGGACAAAAACAAGCCCATAAAGGATATAGGACAACAAATGCATGGATCAAAATATATGTATAACAGTTTTTTTTATTATGGATGAATGGAGCTAGCAAAAGTAGTATTATAGGGTGAGCAATGGGATCGTTGTCTATTGACAATGAATTGCACTCTTCGTTAATAGAAATGACATCACATTTGTCTATATTTTCGATTTTGAACTTGACTCACACCCCTAGGACTTGCCACTGCACAACTGTGCAGCGCTGTGCCAATCAGTCTGTGCATCCCTACACTACACACGACAAGCAGACAGGTGAACATTCCCTTGCAGAGGATGCATTTACATATGGTAATTGACACATCACTATAGTATAAAATATGTTTCGTAGTTCGTGTGGCATAGTGTGCTAAATTGCTGCATTACGTCATGATGGTCTTGGGTTCGAGCCTGACCATGGGTTCTCTGACTTTCCCCGGGCCTTCTGCACGAGGCAGCGCAAATTGGCAAAGCGCTGTCCGGGATTTGGGTTAGATGAGTCAGATTATCTATAGTGCCACGTCACTCTCCAGAAACTCCTTTTGTTCATATCGGGCACCTGTAAATTAAATTGCGGAAGTACAGTGCCTTGCGAAAGTATTTGGCCCCCTTGAACTTTTCGACTGATTGTTGTCCTATGGACAGACTCGCCCACCTCAGCTGTAGATCTCTGCAGTTCATCCAGAGTGATCATGGGCCTCTTGGCTGCATCTCTGATCAGTCTTCTCCTTGTATGAGCTGAAAGTTTAGAGGGACGGCCGGGTCATCACAACTACATTTGTGACAGACTAATCCACCAACCCAAGGAGATTGCAGGGAGAGTTCCGTGCTGTCTATATCCACCTACGACAGCCCGGGACAACATCAAGGAGGAGACCCCATTGCTCTCTCCAAATTATTTCTGGGAGGGAGCTAATGGGGGTTCGTGGAGGATGCCTCCTGCCCGGGCATCTCCATCAGCCGGGTTTTAAGTCCTCCAGCCGGTCACCACCAGCCCAGCTAGCGGGGATGCTGCAAGCGACGTTTCCATCTGCCCTGCTAGCTGGGATTCAGGCAACACCACGCTGGCAGTCTTGGAGAAGAAGCCGAGGTCCCACAGCAGCCGGTGGTGGTGCCGCCACCGGTATTCTGCTGCGTAGGCCAACCGGGGTTGACTATTTGCCACCGCCGGTGTTATTCCACGCAGGCCGGGGCCCGCACTAGACGCCACTAACTATTGTAGTTTGTACCCTGTCGTTATGTGTGTGCTTATTATGGGTCCGAGCACGAAGGGGCTGGGAACCATCGTTTGCAAAGCAACGCGGTTCACATCTCCAGCAGAGCTGTGGAACCCTATTGTTTTCCTAAGGATTAATCTTCCGCCTCTAAAACCGATACTACAGCCTAAACCGTACATGGTCATGGGGTGCCATTTTCAGGACTGGTCCAGATCACCACAAGGAAATTCTGCCACTTCCACCACTACGTGGCGCTACAGCAGAAAAAACACGTTTGGCCTCGTAACTCCCAAACCGTACATTGCAGACGATACACATATCCACGTGTTCCCTGAGTTGAATCCTCAGATATAGGCCACGCCCACTACCGCCTGTACTTTTATGTGTGAAAAATTACAATTTATCATAAACCTACTTTTTCTACCTCCTCCTAGACCGCATGTCCAATCTACACGAAACTTGGTATTTATGATCACCAGAGCAACCTGACAAAAAGTTATCAAAATAATTTTTAGCGGATGAAAATTGCGCAAATTACGCACAAACAAATTTGTGTAGCTAGGTATATAAACACCCATTTTGCCATATCTTGGCCAAAAAAAAGGATATCTTTGCAAAACTTTGTTCATGATTTTTGTTTGACATGACCATCTGAGGCTCCCCATAAAAAATTATGATAATTGGCTACTAGGGGGCGCTACAACTACAAAATATTTATATCTCATCAACGGCTCATCCGATTTTTACCAAATTTTGAGGCTACCATCTAGGGCCACTCTTGAGGCCACCCCTACAATGGGGTACTGATTCGTCAAAAGGGGTGTGGCCTATGGGACCCAGTGTAGATGCGCAATGGTTACTGGACCTGACATACCAAAAATTATACATGTGGACCGCTATGTGGCACTATAATGATGTCAAATGTGTTTTGTGCCCATAACTCCCACATTACACATTATAGAATAGAAACACTTATATCCATGTGTACCTTGAACTAAGCTGAATACAATTATATAGGACACGCCCATTTCTGATAACAAGATTTTATACAATTTCGTGCAATGCGCAAACCAACTTTTTCGAACTCCTCCTAGACCGTGGAACCGATCTGCATGACACTTGGTACCTAGCATCTACAGACGGACCTGACCAAAAGTTATAAAAATAATTTTGTTATTTTAAACTATGCACAATTGATGAACACACGAATTTTTGTAGCTAGCTACAAAATATGAAATGTAGTATATTGCTTCCAAATTAAATGCTATCATCAAAAAACTTGAGATTCTGGTTCAATGTCCCACTATGATGTTCGGTACCAGATTCGGTGAAAATCAGCCATTAGGGGGTGCTTGAATCAAGATTTATGTGTTTTGGCTAATTTTGGGATTTACTACTTACATTAATGTGAGTAATTTTAAATTTACAGCATAGATGTACAATGGCTACTGGAACTCATATTCCAAAAAATACACATGTGGACCACTAGGTGGCGCTATAATGATGTCAAACGTATTTTTACCTATAACTCCCACATTACACATTGCACAATAGAAATCGTTATATCCAAGTGTACCTTGAAGTGAGCTGAATCTGATGATATGGGACACGCCCATTTCTGATAACAAAATCTTTCACAATATGGCGCAATGCGCAAACCAACTTTTTTGAACTCCTCCTAGACCGTGCATCAGATCTGCATGAAACTTGGTACCTACCATCTCCAGACGGACTTGACCAAAAGTTATCAATAGAATTTTGCTATAATAAACTATGCACAATTGACGAACAAATACATTTTCGTAGCTAGCTACGAAATATGAACTTTAGTATATCGCTGCCAAATTAAATCCTATCATCAAAACACTTGAGATTGTTGTTCAATGTCCCATTGTGATGTTCTGTACCAAATTTGGCAAAGATCGGTTATTAGTGGGCACTTAAATCAACGTTATGTGTTTTGGCCAATTACTCAATACATTTAACTGGGATAATTGTGATTATAATATCTTTTCCGTAGTAAATGCTTTCAACATGAAACTTTTGGTGTTGTTTGGCATGCCGCTCTGAAGCTCTGTACCAAATTTGTCATTAAAAGGCGTAGACCAGTTTTTGCCCTTTTACTCAATCAATGTTAATGGGATATTTACAACGGTGATGTACCACAGACTTTGTAGCTCACACCTCAATATTTTCTGACATTTGCATCGCTAACGTTATGCTTTGGGGTCCGCTTTCCATAATAACTGTCCAAAAGTTTGAGCTTTTTTTAATGTGTCAGACATTATAGAACATATAAAAAATGTGTATTATAATCGTATAGGCTACAATTTGTTTCAAACAAAGACAAGATAAATTCATCATTAATGTAATATACTTTTATTTAGCAGATTTAATTGTGGTGTTCTATCCTAACCAATATTTCCTATATTTCTAAGCAGACGATCTATGCTATTTTCTGATAAAATGCCCCTCGTTGGGGTTACTACAGTACGCTGGATCATGTGCCTGTGTATCTGGCAAACTTTATTCCCCATTTGGAGTGTGCGGTTTTAGAATTGGTTTGTTGCTAATCTAGTACAAAATGATACTACAAAACAATACAAAACATTTTCAAGAACAACTCTCTATAATGTAAACAGCCTAAATTACTGACCTGGCCGGCAGAGTGAAAGGGAAAAGGGACAAAGTTACAGAAAACATGTTGCTAAATGTTTTAGGAAATTGTTTCCTTTGGACAAATGTAGGTAACTTATTATTTGGTTCTGTTTTGTTTAATGTGTAAGGCAAAGTGTATAGATAAGATGGGCAGATATACACAAATTACTACAGTAAATTGCTACAAAACCCATGATTTTGTGAATCGATTTCAATTTTAAGCCCTTTCCCAACACAATTAGGACAAAATAAACCCAAGATGAGCATTAAAATGCGCTAACTGAACTGTCAGCCCCAGTCTAAAGTAGTGACGTAACTTGAACAGTGAAAGGGAAATGGGATAAAGTTACAGAAAAAATGTTGCTAAATGTTTTATAAAATTGTTTCCTTTGGACAAATGTACGTAACTCATTGTTTGGTTCTGTTTAGTTTTGTTTAATGTGTAAGGCAAAGTGTACAGACAAGATGGGCAGATATACATAAATTACTACAGTAAATTGCTACAGAACCCATGATTTTGTGGATCAATGTTGACTTTAAGCCTTGTCCCTGTGTAATTAGGACAAATTAAATCAAAGATCAGTGAACTGTTGGCCACAGCATAAAGTAGCGACCTAATCTGAACAATGAAAGGGATATGGGATAAAGTTACAGAAAAAATGTTGCTAAATGTTCTGTTTTGTTTAGTGTGTAGGGCACAGTGTACAGACAAGATGGTTAGACATACATAAATTACTACATTAAATTGTTAGAGGACCCATAATTTTGCGTATCGATTTTAAATTAATCCCTGTCCCTGTACAATTAGGACAGATTAAACCAAAGATTGATTCATTCAAACGCGTTACATGAATACTCAGCCATGGCTGTATGGCACTCTGATTACCTCTGCTCTCTGAAAACCTGTTTTCCGAATGACAGTTTACGGATCGGCCTACTATGTGATGGTATTTCATCATCTGCTTTCTTAGTTTGTAATCCCCTATGTTTTCTTGATAATGACAACTTATTTCTTCTCTGACATTTTCGACCATTATAAAAGCACTTCTTTCAACGCTTTAAAATATCTTCTAAATATCAGAGCACGTGCAAATTGCTACAGACCGTGTATCTTGTGTGTTATGATATTTTCCAGCTTTTGCGTCACAGCCATCGCGCCTTTGGTTCCGATTTCATAGGTTCTGCTTTCGTAGGCTCTGCAGGTAATTGGGGCAACTTGCACCAGGGGGACTTGCCAGGGACGGCTTGGACCCCATCAAAACTGCTTGCAGTTCTATTTATTTTTAAGTCTACCGTTTGCCCCTCGAGGCAGTTTTGATTTGAATTAAGTGTTTTAGTTCATTAAAACACATTTATAAGTTCTTCTTGCATCTGTCTCAGTAACTTCAGCACCACAGACAGCATTAACTTTAGTAGCTTTAACTGTGACATTGGGGAGTAGTCAGGTTTCGAACATTGCGGGGATGGCCTCTGGAAGGGGGTCTGCAAATTCAACCCAAAAATGTTGGTTTACTAGAATGCATTTCCTGAATTTTGAAGAACCAATGCAGCCATTTTCACCTGAGTGTCAAATGCTAATCACCTGAGTGTCAAATGCTAATCACCTGAGTGTCAAATGCTAATCACCTGAGTGTCAAATGCTAATCACCTGAGTGTCCCGCTAACCACCTTCAAAGCACTACTAACAAATCTACTGTCAGACCACTGCACATGTTAATCCCACCCAACCCTCTTATGTCGTTATTGCCTTTGCACCTAACCAGCATAGCTGTCTCTGTATATGTTGCACACTCCACCTCCCACAGTCTTGGTTATTATGCCACTTACCAAAGTGTTATTTATACATAGTCACTTTGTACCTAAACAAATGTAACCATCTACCTCAGCCCCTCCTCTTCATTATTGTAATTTTTTTCTAACTGTCTGTATTGTACAGCGGCACGCGACTGTATTCACCAGTCATCTACCTCCTTATATTGACATCTGTTGCACTACTTGTTGCACTACTAAATGTACTAATTGTCTGACCTGCACACTGTATTATTTATTATTCATTCACAATTTTTCACTGTTTTTACTATTTATTGTGCACTCGTCTTGTAATTATATGTGTAACTTCTTGTTGTCTGTACCTCAACGCTTTCAACTTGGCCAGGTAGCCTTCTCAAATGAGAAAATGTTCTACACGTGCCCACCTGGTTAAATAAAGGTTAAATAAAATAAATAAAAAATAACTTATTGTATGTACTGTAATATCAGGAAATATATATATTTTTATTGTTATTTATAAAATGCATCTACAATGAAAATGCTTACATTAAAGAAAGTCATTTTGGAATTTTTGACAATTTTTCCAGCCATAAGGACAGCGTGTCATCTCCCTCAGCTTTGTAGTTAATTGGAGAGATGTTTTTATGTTGCACTTGGCTTGGTCATGTTTCTGTATAGAATGTATTGGCTAAATTAAAAGGAATAAGATTGTATACTTTACTCGTTTTACTCTTTGGAGCCATGAATGAAATCAGTTAAATGAACTGATGTTGACTGTTTTATTTATTTTGCCTTGACCTTTACGTTTGACTACTTGGTTGAATTACCATAACTTGTTCAATGTTGTGAACTAAACACTAATGTGTGATATTCCTACCACATTTGTATTAAATTACTATTAAGGATGTTACTCTGCCTGATATTTAGTTTTTACCACTAAATGCCACTCAATAACTTCAAACATTAAGCTACTTTCGCAACTAACATACTATAATAGCACATATCCTGCATTTGATCATTGTCTTAAACAACCCATTCCAGATAAAGGTACGGTGTAATCCATAGCTTCCACATTAGATTATTGTTGTTTTTGCGATTATTAAAGTTTATAGGTGCGCTACAACATTTTTTGCCGTACCCAAGTGTGCCATGTCATGAAAAATGTAGGCAGTAGGCAGTACGTCTCATGCAACCAACATCTATTATGTTTTAGAGTGAACAACTGGAGTTCCAAGCAAGGGGGTAGGCTTAAACCCGGATGTTCAAGCAGCCCTGGGTGGAATCTGATGCTACCTGGCTATCACCTTAAGTTAGCATTTTATTCATTCCATTCATTTTAGGGGTCACTTTGACAGCAAATACATTTCCATCCGAAGCGTTTAAAGACTCTATTTGTACATTGTTTAATTCTAATGAAACAGGACAATGTATAAAAAGCTCCATTACCTTTAATCTCACTTTATGGCCCCGTAGCAACCATTATTGTGAAAATATGCGAACTCTTGTGTCATAACCACGCGACTTACTGTCGCACAGTAGAGAAATTACCGTAAAGTCCAGGAGAAGCTTGCAGGCAATCGGGGGATGTGGAGGCATACGGTCAAAATGACAAAGTAATTAATCAGAATACTTACCAAAAGTTGCTCCTGGTCCTACGCTCATGGACAACTCATACTCACGCTCTCCTTTCTCTGCAAGGCAAGATTTGTAAAAATTTAAATTTCTCTTGGCAAACCTAGGAGAAGTATTACAATGTTCAGACATGTTGCTCACGTCACATCTACATCATCACGCTCAGCTTGAGGCTGCGCAGTACACTTGTTTGCAAGAGCAGAACTGTAGTTGCGAGGAGAAACCAAGGGGGTAGGCTTGGACCCGGAAGATGAAGCAGCCCTGGATGGATTCTGATGCTACCTGGCTATCACCTCACATAAGACTCCCATTCAGTTTAGGGTCACTTTGACAGTGAATAGATTTACATCTGAAGCGTTTAAAGAGTCTATTTGTCCATTGTTTATTTCTAAAGAAACAGGACAATGTAGAAAAAGCACCATTATCTTGTATCTCATGTTACGGAACCTTAGCAGCTGTTTTTGTAAAAATATGCTAACTGTTGTGTCAAAACCACACAACATTCTGTCACACAGTAGAGAAATTACCGCATAGTTCAAGAGAAGCTTGCAGGCAATTGGGGGACGTGGAGACATACAGTCAAGAGAGAAGCCCATAGAGAGTCCATGAAAAGCATCGGAAACAAAATATTTCAGCAACATTTTGATGGAAATACTTCCTACTCATGCTCTCCTTCTCTGTAAGAGGCAAGATTCAGAATGATTCAAATTTGTTTTTGGCACGGCTATGAGAAAAATTACAACTTTCAGAGACGTTGCTCACGTCATATCTACATCATCATGCTCAGCTTTAGGCTGCGCAGTAAGCTCCACCAAATAAGTACTTCTAATTGACTTAACTTTCTTTCCATAGGAATGAATAGTGTCTGTTCGTCCATTCATTTATACTGTCTATGGGAGAAATCTTGTGTCTCACAGGCATCCGCTATATTGTGCATGCACAGAAAGAGTGTTGTGTGGAAATTGCAATTAAGACGTTGCATATATAACTTTGAGCAAGCCAAAAAAAATTGTTGCAAGCAGTAAATTACTGTGAAAGGATAAATATTTCACACACTAAAAGTATTCATCAAAAGCAATACTGTACGTTCCTGTGATCCTTCAAACTGACCGTTTCCCACATGTAAAAGTCTACTCTCATGCAAGTTTTCATTCCACTCTCAATGTCAGCTTCAGTCTCTCTGAATTTTTGTGCATGCGCACACAAGGTTTCTCCTCGCAAGTACAGTTCTGCTCTTGCAACTCCAGTCGTTCGCTCTCCCAAACATAATAGATGTTGCTTGCGCGAGACGTACTGTGCATGCGCAGCATTTGCCGTTGATCTAACGCCATATTTGATCCACTCTAAGCCCGATAGTTGATACCAGTAGAGTGCGTGTTTAGGAATTGAGCAGACTGGGGGTGACTGACCTCCAGTAAGTAATTAGCAAGCAAGGTGAGAAGAGTGTTTGTGTCTACGGTTTGAAAGCGCTTGTTTATGCCGATCTTGGATGTAAACTGACGATAACAAAGATTATTGAAAACACCACAGAAACTGAAATGGTGCTTTCTAGCTCTGCAATTTCAGCTACTGTGGAAGCCAGCCAATATAATATGAAAACATGGCTAAACTATATTAAAATTACACAAGGTTGCAGATTAGTTTGTGTTAATAAATGTCAAACTCATATAGCTGTCAACCATTGTCACTGCAACCCGTTTCACATTTGCTAGGTGACTTGGTATCTACCTGGTAGATTGAAGCAAATTTAAGAATTATAGAAGGCAATCAATGATAGAAGCCAAACTCCTACTGTAAATAACCTGCACAATGTGTGTGTGTGTAGCCAGCAAGGCAGGCAAAACAACGGCAGAAAAAAGACAGACATCAAAGAATTTTTCATTACACCAAAATACAAAGTAAGAATCCTAGTAGCCTAATATATCAAAGACTAGTAGCTCAAATGTTCACACGAAAGAAGTGAAAGGCTAATGAAAATGTTTCATAATGATTCATTATGGCAGGCAACCAGTGGCACACAGACATCAGAGCTGCATACAGACAGCCAGGGACAGAATTGCAGAGACAGGGAGTCTGAGGCAGGGGTGTCAGTTGGGTATGGCAGCTGCCATACCTTGGGATTATTATTATTTATAAAATAAAAATTAATTTCACTTTTCCTGACACAAAATATAGCAAAATAAATATGGGCTTATCATTTTCTCACATCTTTGTCCACGCAATACAATTCTCGAGTGATTTGCTTTGCGCTCAATAAAATAAATTTGTGTGGATTTGGAATTATGTTTCTGGTTTTGTTAATCTGGTTCCATTTTTGGTGTTTCCCTGTCTAGTATTGCATTTCTAAGTTACTGTTGATCGAAATGTCATTTCACTGATTGAGTGTACCTGTTATATGTTTGCCTGCCTATTTAAGACAGATCCTTCTGGTGTGTCCTTTGTGAGGTATTGTTTGTGTCATTCAATGTACTGAACATTTTTTATTGGATTGTTTATTATTGTTTTGACCATTGCATTGCTTTCAATTGACTTTGAGTATTGCCTAGCCCTTGTTTCGGAATTGTTTACCTTGTGGATACCAATTTGTTTTGCCTGATCCTACTTTTGAGGAATTAAAGTATTTAAGTATTCATTTACCTCTGAGTCTGGGTCCTCTTCCCTTCTGGGTTATTCTGGGAACCATTATAAAGTTGACTTTTTTAACCTACGCTCTTTTTTATCCCAAATCGCACACTGTATGTAAATGTACACTCACCTAAAGGATTATTAGGAACACCCATTCAATTTCTCCTTAATGCAATTATCTACTCAACCAATCACATGGCCGTTGCTTCAATGCATTTAGGGGTGTGGTCCTGGTCAAGACAATCTCCTAAACTCCAAACTGAATGTCAGAATGGGAAAGGTGATTTAAGCAATTTTGAGCGTGGCATGGTTGTTGGTGCCAGACGGGCCGGTTTGAGTATTTCACAATCTGCTCGGTTACTGGGATTTTCATGCACAACCATTTCTAGGGTTTACAAAGAATGGTGTGAAAAGAGAAAAACATCCAGTATGGAGCGGTCCTGTGGGCAAAAATGCCTTGTTGATGCTAGAGGTCAGAGGAGAATGGGCCGACTGCTTCAAGCTGATAGGAGGGCAACTTTGACTGAAATAACCACTCGTTAAAACCGAGGTATGCAGCAAAGCATTTGTGAAGCCACAACACGCACAACCTTGAGGCGGATGGGCTACAACAGCAGAAGACCCCACCAGGTACCACTCATCTCCACTACAAATAGGAAAAAGAGGCTACAATTTGCAAGAGCTCACCAAATTTGGACAGTTGAAGACTGGAAAAATGTTGCCTGGTCTGATGAGTCTCAATTTCTGTTTAGACATTCAGATGGTAGAGTCAATATTTGGCATAAACAGAATAAGAACATGGATCCATCATGCCTTGTTACCACTGTGCAGGCTGGTGGTGATGGTGTAATGGTTTGGGGGATGTTTTCTTGGCACACTTTAGGCCCCTTAGTGCCATTTGGGCATCGTTTATATGCCACGGCCTACCTGAGCATTGTTTCTGACCATGTCCATCCCTTTATGGCCACCATGTACCCATCTTCTGATGGCTACTTCCAGCAGGATAATGTACCATGTCACAGTTCGAATCTATTCAAATTGATTTCTTGAACATGACAATGAGTTCACTGTACTAAAATGTCCCCCACAGTCACCAGATCTCAACCCAATAGAGCATCTTTGGGATGTGGTGGAACGGGAGCTTCATGCCCTGGATGTGCATCCCACAAATCTCCATCAACTGCAAGATGATATCCTATCAATATGGGCCAACATTTCTAAAGAATGCTTTGAGCACCTTGTTGAATCAATGCCACTTAGAATTAAGGCAGTTCTGAAGGCGAAAGTGGGTCAAACACAGTATTAGTATGGTGTTCCTAATAATCCTTTAGGTGAGTGTACATAGCCTATTTATTTTGCACGTTTTAAGTGTTGTTCTGTGTTTATCACGGCTAGGTTAGGTTACGTATTACGTAGCTAAAATTAAACATCATTCAGGGTGGGAAGACAAATCTGAGGCTAACAAGTTTGTATTTAACGAGCATCGAACAAAAGATGATATGCAAAATCAAATATCAATCGATGGATATTTCACACAACATAACGAAGTATCTACAATGCAGTCAAGTGGGGCGGTGTTGCTCCTGAGCAGGTGCCAGTGTCCTTTCCTCAGTCCAGCCAGGTGGCTATACCACTACAACAGAGGCTACAACTACAGCTACTGCTAGCCAAACAACAGCAACACCAGAGAGGGCTTAAACCCAACTTCAGTACCCCACGAGGAACGACAGATGATATTCCAGCATCCATTATGACCAACTCCATTTTCTGTTTTGCACAGACCTTGAAATAACCTTTGCCAATGCATATGGCACCACAGTACTACAAGCCAAGTGTCAGACAGCCAAGGATTTGGAAAGAGGATGAAGGTGATTATGAGGATGGCATCTTGTCCACCTTAAACAAACTCCATGCTGAATTCATTCTCAAAGCTTATCAAGCTGTTCATCGCTGCAACATTGCCTGTCTAGAGTGTCCAGTGAGAGATTATTTTCTGTTTTAAAATGGGTCAAAAACATGAACAACAAATAAATCTCAGAATAACAATGAGTGATGTCAGATAAATCCACCTCATGCTTATGGCTGTGGAATCTACAGTGGTAAAAACCTTAAACATGGATGATCTGGTGACAGACTTTGATCAAGCCCAAACGCTTTCCTCTTATTAAAATTATGTGAACCCTTTGGAATTACCTGGAATTCTGCATGAATTAGAAGAAAACAATTACACAAAAACCAACAAACAGTCTGTTTAAACTGACACAAACAATTACACTTACAATTATTTAAAATTAAACATTTTCATGACTTTATTGAACACACCATGCAACTATTCAGAGTACATGGTGTGAAAATATGTGAATACTTGGATTTAATAACTGAGGCCTATACTACAGTACGATGCAAGTTCAACATGCCCAGGATTGCAATCTGGATTATAATGTCACAACGGTGGTTATCAATTTGTTAAATCAACCCAGGTTTTCCCAATCTAGCGACAAGTGCGTTCACATAAAAGAGGTGGTGTGTGCACCATATGACCAATCGCAGACATGGAACAAGTCTACCAGAGACACATATTTCACTCAAGTGGAGCAAACGATAATATTAGAGAAATATGAAGAATATGATAAATAGAATCCAGACGTAAAGCTGGAAGGACAACTGGGAAAAAAATGACAACTGCGTAAATGCGTCAGTTAACAAGTCTCATCCCCGTCATTAAGGCACAACTAGATCTGACTATAATTTCAATTGTGTATTCCATTAAACCAATGTGTTACTTAGATGAATGCTGATGGTGTGTAAGGCAATGTTTTGTTGTATTCTTTCGGTTGCTGAAGTATTTCTGGTCTTCGGTTTAACAAGTATAGCCATTTACACCATTTGCAGCAGACTCAAATTCCCAGGGTGCTGGTGAAGATGGAAGAATACACTTGCAATTGGCAGTGGAGAAAATGTGCCTGGATATTTGACTGTCCAGAAAATTTGTTATCTTAGTAAATCAAAAATGTAACTTTAGGCACAGGTTGTGATATTATCAAGGCTATAATGATATGGCTGCAAAGGACATTTTGAAATGTGCTGACTAAAGGCACATTTTAAAACACACTGAGGACAGCTGATTCAATTAATGTGAAATGATGATAAATGTATTTGAAACATACCTTGTCACTATACTGGCCACTGGGTGGCGTCATTGTCCTTGGTGGTGGGTCATATTTAAAGTGTTGATTATATGCTTGAAATACCTACAAATCTCTTCAGTAAAAGCTCAGTTTTAACAATTGAAAGCATGATTATTATTTCACTTAAAACATCAGGCTTAAATTATGTAAACACATGATTTCAAGTTTTACGAACATTTGTGTTCTATATCTCTGCCTTTTTAGACAATTAATCATCTTAAAGTAGAGGGGTATATCTCATGTTCCCACACTGAATTTTATTCAGCCTCCTGAGGTTGTACTGATTCTGTTGTGCCTTCTTCACCACAGTGGATGTGTGCAGTAACCAATCCAGCCTTTGAGAGATGTGGTTTCTGAGAAATTTGAAGTATGTGACCCTCTCAACCCTCTCCATTGATGAGGATGGGGGATGTTTAGTCTTTTTCACTGTATTCCAATGTTTTTTGGTATTCTTGATGTTGAGGGAGAGGTTTTGCCTTCACAGAAGGCTTCTTCACGTTAACATATGTGACATAAAATAATGTATTTATACACCCTGGGTCTGCCAGTATCGGATCAAGGGTGAGTATAGTTTAGTATACAAAAATAATAAAAACGTATGTCAGGTCAACATCAGGTACAACAACAGTGAGGTGCAATTATCAAATTTTCAAATTGTAGAAAACATTGGAATTTATAAACGATGCAGGTATTCCCATATAAAATATAACACACTCCGATCAGCCATAATTTTATGATCACCTGCCAAGTATTGTGTAGGACCCCTTTTTGCTGCCAAAATCCTCACGCTGAAGTCCTTATGCTTGCACTTTTAATCTGCTTCTAACACATCAACTTTGAGAACAAAAGGTTTACTTCCTGCCTAACATGAAAAATGGGCAAGCGTAAGGATCGTAGGCAGGGGTTTAGTCGTAAAAAAAGAGGTGGGTAAACTATAAATTCTATGATCAGTTGGACCACGGCGCGGTCACCGGTAAGGTGGGCCACGGCCTACTGTTGTACACTATGAGTATCCTGATGACATCGCTATAGGCTATCATTTGATGGTACCAAGCAGTGGTGTAGTGGTAAATTAAATGGTGGGAAAACTATCAACTCGTCACGGCGATCATGTTAAAAAAAAGAATCATCAATATCAACCAGAACGTATTACATTTTTAAACTATAATTTCTTTGCTTTTAATACACATATAAATAGGGCCTTGTGCCCATTTTACACAAAATCTGATACAGATGCATTTCAATCAACATTAGTTCATTCATCCCAAGAAAGTTCACATGAAATACTATTTGAAAATGTTCATATTGAAATGTTTAATCTTTTTATGTTCTTTTTACCTCAATTGAGCTGCAATGCAAATATGTATAGCAAAATGCTGATGTGCATCAGTGTGGATATACAGTAAGTTATGTGATGACAAACAGTTCAAAGCATGTACCTAATTATCAAATGTATGCAATACTAACCAATAACCACCAAATCGTTCATGGTCTTGTGGTAATCGTAAGCTAGCACACTTGACTCAATAATCAGCTCATCTGCAGAATCAATATAGCACTTCTCTTTGTAAATCAAGGTTTGAAAGTATCTTACTTCAATGGGTTAGACAATGATATGAAGCCATATTATCAACAAAAAACATTATTTGCACAACCAAAGCACTAACCTCTCTCCTCAAGTGGTCTTCCTGAATAGCAGCCTGCCTCAGCACAACTTTGTTTTTATTAACCCTGTTTTTGTTATTAGTTACTGTACTTTGATAGTTTGGCTATGTATATGAGCTACATTTAGCTAATGTGCAGTACAGTACAGCGCTCTTGCATTGATTAAGCTATGCTGGCTAAATAGCTACTGATTGACTAGAGCTAGATAGATACAGTAGATAACTGACTGAAATATGAGCTATTTTCTTTACCGTTTCTTTACACTCATTTTCCAAGAGACTGCTTTCTTTTGTATGAGTCTTTCTATTTCTAAAACAGATGCAGGAGTTAAGCTGATACGTTACTGTAGCTAATATACACGTTATAAAGTTATGTTTGTCTGGCACATTGTCTGCTGCGTCTTTGAGTCACGCGCACTGGGGAGATGAGAGCTGCTGAACAGAATAGTGCATGAACGCGCTGAAGCTACGCGATGCTCATTCAGTGTTCGCAATAAACATTCATGATTCCACACTTTGTTGGCAAATAGGTTGGTGAGATTAGAATTTAGATAAAGACTATTTATGTTTTCAGCTTTGAAAGATGCTGAGAACTAAATATTAAGTGGGTAAACGTAATTAACTCAAAAGGTGCTGAGAACTAATAAAAAAGTCGGTACACTCCATGCATCTCTGTTTCGACGCTAAACATGCCGATGTTGTATCTGACCAAAAGGTTACATTTTGGTCTCATCTAACCAGAGCACCTCCACTACAACACTGGGGAGGATGCCGTGATCTCTGGGGGCGGGGCGCTGTGTCGTGACGGATCTCATTATCAATAGGCTACCTTAATGAGAAGCAATATGGATAAACTTCGTTTTAGGTTTAACAACCTATGAAACTAATAATGAACAATATGAAACTAAAACGGCATAAGCTTAATTTAGAATGGCTTAGGAACGATAGGCTATTTAAAGGTGGATACACGCTAGAGGTGGATAAACGCATTTACGCGCTTTGGAGGTGGGTAAACGCTATTTCCGAATTTCGGGAGGTGCATAAACTGCGTTTAGCCTCCACTACATCACTGAATTCGTAGGCGACTGGGTCAGAGCATCTCCAAATCTACAGCCCTTGTGGGGTGTTCCCGGTCTGCAGTGGTCCAAGAAAGGAAGAGTGGTGAACTGGTGACAGGGCCGTAGGCGGCCAAGGCTCATTAATCTACAGTGGGCTCCAAAATTACTGGCACCCCTGACTGGCAATGCACAAACAATACTGTAAAAACACACAATATAATTATAGACATAAACTCAAAATACCAAAATAAGAAATACCTGTACGTCATTATTGTTGCAATGGAAACAAACAAATTCATACAACTGTTAAACACAAAATAAATTTAACCAAAATCAAGGTTTCATAATTATTGGCCCTCCTCTGGCAAGGATTACAGCATGGAGTCTCTTCTTGTAATGTTTAACAAGGTTAAGGAACACATTTGGAGGGATTTTGGACCATTCTTCTATGCAGATCCTTTCAAGATCCTTCACATTCTTTGGTATGCGCTTATCAATCGCCCTCTTCAACTCAGCCCACAGGTTTTTGATTGGAGTAAGTTCCGGTGATGGATCTTGTTGTAACCATTACCAGATTTATGAAGGTCTAAGACCGTCTGTCTCTTTTGAACTGCCAGTTCTTACTGCTTCTCAAAATGCATACTATATACTACATACTAAAAGTATGTACTGTGCAAGTGGTGGTAAAGTACATACTATTAAGTATATAAGTAAGCAAGTATGCCAGCATTGGGACATACTAACGTCATAACGTTGCACCTAAATTTAGACCACTTCCACGAGCGATGAAGCCTGCAAAGTTTGAACATTTAACAGTTGGCACAACCTGTTCGTAATTCATTTAAACGTTAATAATATTGGTACAATAACAAAAAACGAATGGAATTACACGTTTATTATTACCTAACTTTTGGATAATTACATTTAAACAATGCCAAAAAAGGACCGGCTTAGGACGGGGAAACCCCTCCTATTCTGTGTTGCAAAGGATTGTGGGCTATATCAGCCCTTGTAGGGTTCCATACTTTGAAAATCCCCTGGGCGTAGTAGACCATCTGGGGACTTCTGACATACTATATTTGTATACTATGGTTTGGGACATACTAATCGTAGTCTGGCATACTATATAGTATGCATAGTATGCATATTGAGATGCAGCCATGGTGTTGAATGACAAAGGGATACTGCATGCGTGTTACCTCATTTTTATACCCTAGTGGAACAGGAAGTGATGTAATGGCTCAATATAGTAGCCTGGAAAAATCCAGACCCAAATCCAGAGGATATAAGGGTCTGGCTTCGAGTAATGAAAATGACCCAACTCAAGGGGCGGCACCAAGCATGCATTTGAAAATCTCACCGTACACAATTGGATAACACTACGATCTATCACCAGTGGTTTTTTGCTAAGCCCCTATGGCGGAGCTAACTGGTAGATAAAACTCTTGCCGTAGCAAGTCGGCAAAACAAAAAAAAATCATTTTTTCAAAAAAGGAACGATTCGAGTGGCGTCTTCTGTTCCTCTTTTAGACAAAAAGCCAAGTCTAACTCGTGCATGGTAGTGGCCAAAGCCGTTTTAAACAACTGGTGTTCAACCATATCGATCTTACAATGTTTACTAATGACTTCGAGCAAGGGCGTTGGACTGGGGGTAAAGCCAATACTGATTACCAGGGCTCAAGGCGAGAGAGGGCCCTCACAAAGTCTGGAATATATTTTATATATATATAACATGGGGGCCCATCAGGACTGTTATGCATATGGCCCAGGATCTTGTGCTAAGCCCCGGACTTCGAGGTTGCAGGGCTGTCGTCATCTGTTTACAATGCCTCTGGCACGCCTATATCAGATACACCGATGTGGTTGGTGCAGCTCGGCTACAAGGGCATAGTTAATGAGCAGAATTACTTGGTGCCAGAGTAACTTGCTGAGCAAATTCTAATTGTGCTCTCGCGAGAACTCTGGATTTCCAGGGTATCAATATAGTTCCTTTAGACTTAAATAAACTTAAATGGAATTTCATTCATGGTTTAATTTTGGTAGATGTTATTTACAATAATCTTTAAGGATGCCATTAATTGTGAACTTGATTTGGAGAACATTGATTTTTAATTTAATCAATGGATGATTTTGTTTGGTTCCATTGACACATTAATAAAGTACAGTATTTCTCATGTTGGTATTTTGAGTTTCTCTAGAATTGTATTGTTTATATCGTTTACAGTATGTTTGTGCATTGCCAGTCAAGGGTAGAGCCCACTGTATGTGGGGTGCAAAGGCTGGCCCATGTGGTCTGATCCAACAAATGAGCTACTGTAGCTCAAATTGCTGAAAAGGATAATGCTGGTTCTGATACAATGGTGTCAGAACACAGTGCATCGCAGTTTGTTAAGTATGGGGTTGCTGCTGTTTTGGCAGCAAAGGTTGGTCCTACACAATACTAGGTCATAATATTATGGCTGATCAGTGTAAAACTGTAGTACAATAACCACAAAATACAAATCACAGGAATGGTCATATATCAAAGTGTAAATTCATGCCAAATGGCTAAGGTTTTAAAATTAAAAATCCAGAAGCATTCTCTCTGAGGGAATGTATCCCCTTCGCCTTCCCTATGCGGATGTTCAACTTTCTCAATGCCAATGTATCTCAGTGCGAACACGTTATGGGCCACTTTTATAAAAAAAACTGTCTTCCCTTCCCAATTCCCACTAACTCTGAATGTCGGCAGCTCTGCGAACCCTAGGACAAATCTGTGGGATGGCGAGGGGCGCACACATGGGTCATCCAAGCACATGTTGCCCAGCCAGCAATTCCATCCAACACCAAAGCCTTTAGTCAGATCACGCACTGGATGATTACATTCACAAGCTATACATCTGCAATTTAATATACAGGCGCCCGATCTGGACACAAGGAGTCACTGGAGAGCGACGTGGCAGGAATCGGATTTATCTAACCTAAACCCTGGGGAAAGCTATTCTAATTTGCGCTGCCTCATGCAGAAGGCCCGGGGAAAGTCAGAAAACCCATAATCAGGATCAAATCCGTTACGATCATGACATAGACTGTCGTGCAATACAGCGACTTAGCCGACTACGCCACGCAGACACCCCTTCCACTTCTTAATAAGTGATTGAACAGTACTGACTGGCATTTGCAAGGCTTTGGATATCTTTTTATATCCATTTCCAACATTATGCAGTTCCAGTACCTTATTCCGCAGGTCTTTTGACAGTTCTTTTCTGCTCCCCATGGCTCAGTATCTAACCTGCTCAAAGCATCCATGTGAGAGCTACCAAATACATTTACTATTTAGACCGCTCTAGTACTTCCACTTTATAAATGTGGTGATCCAAGGGATTAAAACAATTTTAGGTCATTTACATGCTTTCTTTTCTTGTGAAAATATTTGAGAAACCTATAACGTGCAGCTGCGCTGCTTTTTAGAGAGACATTGTATCTTGAATGCTCATCAGTCCAGCCTCAGTACCACCTCCGCAGCTAATCTTCGATAAGTGGTATTGATAAAGGGAAGCATTGTGTAGATCTGTAAATTGATTTATCTAAAGCTTTTGACACGGTGGATCTATCTATTACTCCTTAAGAGGCTGTCATCAATTGGATTAGATCAGATGGTTTGAAAATTACTTAAAAAATAGAACACAGTGTGTATCCACTGATGGTGTAATGAAGGGCATTCCACAGGGATAAATTGTAGTTCCAGTTCTTTTCACCATACGGTGCCTTGCGAAAGTATTCAACCCTCATGAACTTTTCAACCTTCTGCCACATTTCAGGCTTCAAACATAAAGATATGAAACTGTAATTCTTTGTGAAGAATCAACAACAAGTGGGACACAATCATGAAGTGGAACAAAATTTATTGGATATTTCAAACATTTTTAACAAATAAAAACTGAAAAAATGGGCGTGCAAAATTATTCAGCCAAATTATTAAGTTAATACTTTGTAGCGCCACCTTTTGCTGCGATTACAGCTGTAAGTCGCTTGGGGTATGTCTCTATCAGTTTTGCACCTGAAGAGACTGACACTTTTGCACATTGCTCCTTGCAAAACAGCTCGAGCTCAGTGAGGTTGGATGGAGAGCGTTTGTGAACAGCAGTTTTCAGTTCTTTCCACAGATTCTCAATTGGATTCAGGTCTGGACTTTGACTTGGCCATTCTAACACCTGGATATGTTTATTTGTGAACCATTCCATTGTAGATTTTGCTTTATGTTTTGGAACATTGTCTTGTTGGAAGACAAATCTCCGTCCCAGTGTCAGGTCTTTTGCAGACTTCATCAGGTTTTCTTCCAGAATGGTCCTGTATTTGGCTCCATCCATCTTCCCATTAATTTTAGCCTTCTTCCCTGTCCCTGCTGAAGAGAAGCAGTTCCAAACCATGATGCTGCCACCACCATGTTTGACAGTGGGGATGGTGTGTTCAGGGTGATGAGCTGTGTTGCTTTTACGCCAAACATAATGTTTTGTATTGTTGCCAAAAAGTTCGATTTTGGTTTCATCTGACCAGAGCATCTTCTTCCACATGTTTGGTGTGTCTCCCAGGTGGCTTGTGGCAAACTTTAAACAACACTTTTTATGGATATCTTTTGGAAATGGCTTTCTTCTTGCCACTCTTCCATAAAGGCCAGATTTGTGCAGTATACGACTGATTGTTGTCCTATGGACATACTCGCCCACCTCTGCTGTAGATCTCTGCAGTTCATCCAGAGTGATCATGGACCTCTTGGCTGCATCTCTGATCAGTCTTCTCCTTGTATGAGCTGAAAGTTTAGAGGGACGGCTGAGTCTTGGTAGATTTGCAGTGGTCTGATACTCCTTCCATTTCAATATTATTGTGCTCCTTGGGATGTTTAAAGCTTGGGAAATCTTTCTGTATCCAAATCTGGCTTTAAACTTCTCCACAACAGTATCTCAGACCTGGCTGGTGTCTTCCTTGTTCTTCATGATGCTCTCTGTGCTTTCAACGGACCTCTGAGATTATCACAGAGCAGGTGCATTTATACGGAGACTTGATTACACCCAGGTGGACTCTATTTATCATCATTAGTCATTTAGGTCAACATTGGATCATTCAGAGATCCTCACTGAACTTCTGGAGAGAGTTTGCTGCACTGAAAGTAAAGAGGCTGAATAATTTTGCTCGCCCAATTTGACCGTTTTTTATTTGTAAATTTTTTTGAAATATCCAATAAATTTCGGTCCACTTTATGATTGTGTCCCACTTGTTGTTGCTTCTTCACAAAAAATTACAGTTTTATATCTTTATGTTTGAAGCCTGAAATGTGGCAAAAGGTTGAAATGTTCAAGAGGGCCGAATATTTCGCAAGGCACTGTATATAAATAATATTGGTTCAGCTATAAATAACTGTAAACTTAATCTCTATGCAGATTGTTTATGCTATTGCCCTAACAGCTGCTAAGGCCCTTTCTGAGCTTCAATCGGCCTTTATAGCCATTCAGAATTGAAACTGGCACTTAATTCAGGCAAAACTAAATATATGCTTTTTAAAATACACATCCTAATACATATGATAATTTATGTATCTGAACATTGGATAGTGCCTCCATTGACTATGTGCATGATTGTAAATTACTTGGGGATCTGGATTGACAATAGGCTGTCCTTTACATTGCATGTTGATGAGTTGATTAAAACAAGAGTCAAAGTGGGTTTCTTTTATAGGAAAAAGTGTTGTTTAACTGTTAAAAATAGAAAGCAAATTGTTTAATCCACATTGTTAAGTTCGCATTGTATTCTAGACCTTGTAGAATTTCAAGTGCAGACTGATACAGAAGCAAAAATGACATTCTTGCAAGTCATTGACTTTGGAAAATTTTATAAGCATGCCTCAGCCTCTGTATTGAAACCTTTAGATGCAGTGTATCATAGTGACATTCATTATATCACAGGAGACAGGTTCAGCACCCATTGCATCCTGTATCAAAAAGTAGACTGTCTCTTCTTAGTCTCACAGATAATTGCATTATGTACTTTTTCCTCTATAAAGCTCTTTTGCAAAAACTCCCACATTAGCTTAATTCACTTCTAACTTTTAAACTGACAGGCTACCAGACCCGTGCCCAGGAATGGTTTTCACTGGAGTTCACTAGGTTCTGCCCCTCAAATGTGGAATGCTTTACAATGTACGTTTAATTTGAGGAACTGGTTTATTCAAGGTATTTTAAACATTTACTGGGATAATATTTTATTACTGAATGTGTTTTAGGTGATTGTGTTGCTCTCTGCTGCTCTTTATTTATTTTAATTCCTTTTCTATTTTCTCGCTGTACATTGTAATTTTGTGTGTTCTACCTAGGTCACTGCTGCAAATGAGAATGAGTTCTCAGACAACTTACCTGGTTAAATAAAGAATATAAAAGTATGATTTAAATATAGTCAGATTTTTTGCATGAACAGTCATATTGTCAAAATCAATGCTGTAATTTCTGCAAGGGGATGCAAACTTATGAGCACAACTGTGCAGGAAAAAACATGCCAAATGGCAGGAGCTAGAATTGTTAAATCAAACAGCTGCAGCTGTTGCTTCAAAAGTGGATAGCGGTGAAGCTCTTTAGCCCAGGGCAAACTCACAGTGATGGTGCTTGTCTGGAAACTGCCCAGCAATGGCAACAGAGACAATGTGTATGTTGTAAACAGGGCTCAATGTTTGTTTTCAACCATCTCCTTCCAAAAAGATGATTGCAATGTTTGTTAGATCGTCAGTTTCACATGGAGCAATGTGCATGGAAACCTTCAGTTCAGACAGGAAACGCCATGTGACTTTAATATAGAAAACAACACGACCAAAGATGTACAATCATACACGCTGAGTCACATGACTGAAGTCTTTGCATATGGTTCTCTACCTTAGGCGAAACTCACCATTATAATAAGATGATGTATATCCGGTTGCAATCAATTATATTAAACCCCCATTGCAAATCGTCTTTATTGTCAAAATGTACAGATTTTTTTAGCTGTTTGCAAAGAACAAATCAAAAAGCAATTGAAATAGCTCAACACAACGAATGCATCAAGTGTTTTCCCCAAATCCAACAGAAAATGCAACTATTTATGTCTTCTCCCATCTCAAAATTATTCAATCACCTGAATAGAATCACTCACAACAGCAAAAATATGCAAAACAGGTGTTGTCTCAAGCACATATGGTGCAACTTATCCAGGGCTTCATTAGTTGCTCCATGTGTGCTTGAGCGGGAACACATGAAATACCTGAAATGGCTAGGGGGTTGTTGAGTGTTAAGTTTGACTGCGTGTGAGAATGTTGGTTCCAAAATGTTGAGATCATCACCCTTCACAATCAAGGAAATGGATTCAAAAAGATAGTTAAGGCAATTAATGTTCCCAGAGACTGTTGGAAGCAAGGTTTGCAAATTCAAAATTAAGGGAACAGTGGTAACACTACATGGACAGGGCAGAAAAAGTAATTCATTAAATGGCTACAACCAGATTTCTGAGACAGCAGGTTGTGAAAAACCCTTGAGTGACAGCAAAAAACCTGCAGCAAGACTTGGTGGCAACAGGCACTAAGGTTTCAGTGAGCACAGTACGCTGTGGACTAAACACAGGTTTCCATGCCAAACTCCAAGACGTACACCACTACAGACCCAAAAGCACAAGAAAAGTTCTCCAATGACTACCAAACCAGCCAAACCTTGAAGCAAACAAGAATTAAATAAAACAAGAAAAAATACTTCAATTCTTTGATTTACTTTATGGCTTTGTAATAACCTCAAAAACACAATTATTTCTGCCATTGAAATTAAATAGACCATTTAGGCTCTCCAAGTATGTGGATATTACACTGCATTCCAGATTATTATGCAAATTGAAATTAAATAGACCATTTAGGCTCTCCAAGTATGTGGATATTACACTGCATTCCAGATTATTATGCAAATTGAAATTAAATAGACCATTTAGGCTCTCCAAGTATGTGGATATTACACTGCAT
>JACXGM010010085.1:9270-26809 GCA_016801145.1 Umbra pygmaea | reverse complement strand
CAACAGAAATGGCCTCACACATTTACATGATATTGAACTGTCCCACCCCAGGTGGGGAAACAAACACTTTACTGTAGAAACCTCCAACATTCTGGCCAGCCAACTAGAATAGTTATCTGGACACAAAAACATGCCTTGTGCAGCCCAATGTGGAGATAGTCAATATTTGGTCCTGTGAACATTATTTTCCCACTACAGGCTACAAAGTGAATCCCAAATACCCTTTTTTCATAATTTATTTTTACACTTGAATAATTTTGAATCTTCAAAGGCAAAGCTTGTTTATGTCACAAGACAAGTCTGAGTGCTAAATAGCAACAGATTCAACCCTACATTGATGTGTAAATAACAATCCATGGAGTGTACACATACTGTCTGCAAATGTTTCTAGTATAGAGACTAAAGACAGTAATATGATTAATATACAATTTGTTTTGACTCAATGAAATGTATGTATACTGTGCCCTGCTTGTCTTACCACAATACTGTACACTCACCTAAAGGAATATTAGAAACACCATACTAATACTGTGTTTGACCCTCTTTTGCCATCAGAACTGCCTTAATTCAATGTGGCATTAATTCAACAAGGTGCTGAAAGCATTCTTTATATTGATAGGATAGCATCTTGCAGTTGATGGAGATTTGTGGGATGCACATCCAGGGCACGAAGCTCCCTTTCCACCACATCCCAAAGATGCTCTATTGGGTTGAGGTCTGGTGACTGTGGGGGCCATTTTAGTACAGTGAACTCATTGTCATGTTCAAGAAACCAATTTAAAATGATTCGAGCTTTGTGACATGGTGCATTATCCTGCTGGAAGTAGCCGTCAGAGGATGGTACATGGTGGCCATAAAGGGATGGACATGGTCAGAAACAATGCTCAGGTAGGCCGTGGCATTTAAACGATGACCAATTGGCACTAAGGGGCCTAAAGTGTGCCAAGAAAACATCCCCCAAACCATTACACCACCACCACCAGCAGCCTGCACAGTGGTAACAAGGCATGATGGATCCATAGTCTCATTCCGTTTACACCAAATTCTGACTCTACCATCTGAATATCTCAACAGAAATCGAGACTCATCAGACCAGGCAGCATTTTTCCAGTCTTCAGCTGTCCAATTTTGGTGTGCTCTTGCAAATTGTAGCCTCTTTTTCCTTTTTGTAGTGGAGATGAGTGGTACCCGGTGGGGTCTTCTGCTGTTTTAGCCCATCTGCCTCAACGTTGTGCGTGTTGTGGCTTCACAAATGCTTTGCTACATTCCTCGGTTGTAATGAGTGGTTATTTCAGTCAAAGTTGCCCTTCTATCAGCTTGAAGCAGTCGGCCCATTCTCCTCTGACCTCTAGCATCAACAAGGCATTTTCGCCCACAGGACTGCCGCATACTGGATGTTTTTCCGTTTTCACACCATTCTTTGTAAACCCTAGAAATGTTTGTGCGTGAAAATCCCAGTAACTGAGCAGATTGTGAAATACTCAGACCGGCCCGTCTAGCACCAACAACCATGCCACGCTCAAAATTGTTTAAATCACCTTTCTTTCCCATTCTGACATTCAGTTTGGAGTTCAAGAGATTGTCTTGACCAGGACCACACCCCTAAATGCATTGAAGCAACTGCCATGTGATTGGTTGAGTAGATCATTGCATTAAGGAGAAATTGAACGGGTGTTCCTAATAATCCTTTAGGTGAGTGTATATCCGAATTTAAAATATTTTTTAAATGTTAACATAATATTAGCCTGTTATATTAGTTGTTAGGTAACATTTACATTGTTGATTATGATGTTTTTAGTTTAAAAAAACACATTGAACCTGCTCAAGTGTTATAATACAGTGTAAGCTTTGCAGACAGTGGCTAAGGTCACTAGCTTATTTAGAGTATCTGATAGGATTGTTGACAGAACATTGTCATAAAGCTGCTGATAATGAAAATACATAATATTCTTTGCACATAATGGCTGTATCTGACTGTATCTCCTTTTTGAACAGACTTTAACCACAACTGTTCTTCACTGTTAATATACAGTCGTATGCAAAATTTCAGGCACCCCTGACAATTTCCATGATTTTCATTTATAAATTATTTGGTGTTAATCAGCAATTTCATTTTGATCTATCAAAAAACCGAAGGACAGTAATATTTCAGTTGTGAAATTAGGTTTATTGGATGAACAGAAAATGTGCAATATGCATCAAAATGAAATTAGACAGGTGCATAAATGTGGGCACCCCAACAGAAATATCACATCAATATTTAGTTGAGCCTCCTTTAGCAGAAATAACAGCCTTTAGATGCTTCCTATAGCCTGTAATGAGTGTCTGGATTCTGGATGGAGGTATTTTGGACCATTCCTCCTTGCAAAATATCTCCAGTTCAGTTAGGTTTGATGGTTGCCAACCATGGACAGCCCACTTCAAATCACCCCACAGATTTTCAATGATTTTCAGGCCTGGGGACTGGGATGGCCATTCCAGAACATTGTAGTTGTTCCTCTCCATAAATGCCAGAGTACATTTTGAGCAGTGTTTTGGGTCGATGTCTTGTTGAAATATCCAGCCCTGGTGTAATTTCAACTTTGTGACTGATTCCTCTACATTATTCTCAAATGCTGATATTGAGTGGAATCCATGCGACCCTCAACTTTAACAAGATTCCCAGTACTCGCACTGGCCACACAGCCCCACAGCATGATGGAACCTCCTCCAAATTTTACTGTGAGTAGCAAGTGTTTGTCTTAAAATGTTGTGTTCTTTTGCCGCCATGCATAACGCCCCTTGTTATTACCAAATAACTCCATCTTTGTTTCATCAGTCCACAGCACCTTCTTCCAAAATGAAGCTGGCTAGTCCAAATGTGTGTTTGCATATATATATATATATATATATATATATATATATATATATACACAAATAAATCTTACTTCTAAAAATAGTCTTCATTGTTTATTAGATGCTCCACACACATGACAGACCTGCAGTAATTATGTTTGGGCCCCCAAAGCTACATATCTATGATAACACTACTCTGGGAAATACCCTTACTTTCAAGAAACATTATCACAATTCAGCAGAAGAGATTACCTTAGGTTGATTATCAATTAACAGTTCATGTACACACAGGTGCATCTAAAAACATATTGTGGAAAGGTTTTTTGTTTTCCCATAATTTAATTAAACAGCTACACCTTACATTTTAATAATTTAGCAGACGCTCTTATCCAGACTGACTTACCTTTTTACTGTTGCAATTGAAATATTAGCCAATAAAATCAGAACTAACAACAACATTAAGGGCCTGGAAATCCATGGCTTACAAATAAAGGTATCTATGTATGCCGATGACTCATGTTTCCTTTTGCATCCACAGTTGGAATCACTAAATAGCCTCCTAAAGGATCTTGATACCTTTTCAAATATATCTGGATTAAAATCTAATTACGATAATTGTACTATATTACGTATTGGAGCACTAAAAGATTCAGATTTTATATTACAGTGTAGATTACCAATAAAGTGGTCTGATGGGGATGTAGACATACTGGGTATACATATACCATATGAAAGATCAAGTTGTATTCAAAAAAACTATTTAACAAAACTAGCTAAAATAAATAAAATATTGCTACCATGGAAAAGACAGCTATTTTTGGTAAAATCACCTTAATCAACTCTCTCATTGTGTCACAGTTTACCTATATGCTTAGGGGTTTGCCTACTCCCAATGACATGTTTTTTTAAATTATATGAACAAAAGATATTTAAGTTTATATGGAATGGTAAGCCAGACAAAATAAAAAGAGCATAATTGTATAAAGAATACGAACACGGAGGTCAAAAGTTATTGAATATTAAAGCTTTGGATCTTTTATTAAAAGCATCAGTTATACAAAAGGTATAACTGAATCCTAACTGGTTCACTTGTAAGCTAATAAGAGTATTTCACTCATTGTTCAGTAAGGACCTATTTCCATTTCTACAAATTACAACTAATCATTTTCAGATATTGGAAAAGGAAATCATTTCTAAGATGTCATTATTTTTCAAACAAGCCATGAAAAGTTGGTTGCAATTCCAATTTAATCCAAATTTTACAACAATTATTGTGGCTAAATTCTCATATACTAGTTGATAAAAAGCCTGTATACTTTGACATGATGTTTGGAAAAGGAAGAATGTTTGTAAATGACATTATAAATGAAGCCGGGGGAGTGATGCCTTACATACAGTTAACAAAAACATATGGAGACGTATGCTCTTTTCAAAAATATAATCAACTAACCGCAGCAATACCATATACTTGAAGAAAATACAAGGGGGGAAAAGGTCTTATCTTGTCTGTCAACCATGTATTAAAGATCTCACATGGATGAGGAAAAGAATTATACCAGTTCCATCTAAGAACAAAAAAACTGGTTGCTTTTGCATATAAACTACAAAATAGCTGGGAAGAAATTTTTGATGTTCCGATCCCGTGGCATTACGCATTTGGATTAATACGCAAAACAACACCAGACCCAAAAATTAGAATATTTCAGTTCAAGTTATTATACAAAATATTGGCAACAAATAGAAATATATACAAGTGTGAAATACAATCTTCCCAACTCTGCAGATTTAGCTCTGAGGAAGCAGAATCTATAGATCATCTTATTTGGTACTGTCCTTATGTTGCATGTTTTTGGTCACAGGTACAAGAATGGATGAATAAATGCAATATTTGTTTTGGATTAACATTACAAATAGCAATACTTGGAGACTTAAAATGTAGTAGTCAGACAATTAATAATATGATAATTATTTTAGCAAAAATATTTATCTATAATTCCAAATTGGTGGAGTCATTGAAAATAGAAAGGTTTCATAATTATGTGAAGCATCACAGTAGAGTAGAAATTTATATGGCAAATAGAAACCCAATATGGCTTTGGTTAAGAGATAGATGGACAGTGTTGGGTGTGGATGAGGGGTGGATCAAGTGAAACTGGGATCTGTAAAACGCACAAGATTTGTAAAAATAACACAAAATGTACTAGCTAGAGCTAAATATTAAAATGGCACAATGTAATTAGTCTCAACGTTTGGTCATGGTTAAGTAAAGGATAGGATGGGTGTAAAATATAGAAAGCAATAATATAAAACAAAAAAAAGTGGGATTGGAAATGATGCACATTTTAGAACGAAGACAATCCTGTTTCTCAAATACTGAAGCTGACCCTTCCCCATAAAAAAAGGCTATCTTCACTGAATCATTTAATGAATATTTTTTGTTCTACAGCTTAATTCCATCTCATGATGGCACCATATTGTTTTCTATAACAGCACTGAAGTAAATGTTTCCAACACACATGAAAACAAATGAACCATTGTTTTTTCCAACAAAAAGCAAATGAGTTTGTCTTCATAAAGTAAACCTGGTCTAAAGTCAATGGCGCAGCATGGCATTGTTATTTTAACAGCAAATTAGACAAATCCACCTAGGCATATGCACAGCGTGTGCACACTATGCTTGTTGCACACACACAGGGAAGCGCAGCAGTACACGAACATGCAAAAGATTACAAATAAAAATATTACGGTGCAAATCTGCCGTCATAATAGCAATGTGCGAAAAGTACAAACGCAATTGGCTCTTAAAGGGAATGGGAGATGAATCTCTGATTGGTTTATTGCATGTTACGCCCAAAACACACCCATAAATTAATAAAGACACTTAGTACAACCCTTTTAGACCATGGGTCCGGTGCATGGACCCTTTTTTCTGCCGTCAAATTAGCAAAAGTGGATTTGGACAAGAATGGCAAGGATCTCATATGTAAATCTATCCAAACTGTTTTTGCCAAAAGCAAATACTATAGATGCATGGATTGCATAAAGTCACAACAACAAAATTGGCTTATGGACTAGGAAAAACAAATGGCCAGAAACAACAAAAGGGAAAGGGTGGTAGGACTTAAAAGCAACTCTAGACTGAACTCTGCACAACTTCACCTGCAAGATCTGTGTGATTCTGACAAAAGTGATTCACATGAACAAATCTTTTAGAGCAGTGATTCAGTACACCCATTTCACTAAAAGGGTTTGATCAAAATGAACAAATCTTTCAGTATTCGCACACCACTAGGGGGTAAACATACAGGTCCATGTATGGCGTTGGCATTACTTACTGATAATTAGCAGATGTATTTCAGACTTGAGCTTCAGAAATGCTTGGGAAAATGTAGCTTTTGTGGATGCTACCACACTACTTGAACAATAAAAGAGCTTCACTATTGTAAAGCTTAATAAAAAAAACTAGGTGGGTGAAGGCCTGTTCACAGACATTTAATCTTTTATAACCTTTTAAAATCATAACATTTTGGGCAGCCTGATCGGTTCAGTTCTAAGATACTTTCACTTGCTAATATCTCACCAACTTTGAGGACAAAATGAAGAAGCAGAAAAAATGGTGATGTTAGATGACTGGGTCAAAGCCACAGCTCTTGAGTGTTGTTTCCGGTCTGCAATGGTTAGTACCTATCAAAAGTGGTCCAAGGAAGGAAAAGTGGTGAACCGGCAACATGGTCATGGGTCGGCAAAGGCTCTTTGATGCACGTGGGGAGCGAAGGCTGGCTCGTGTGGTCCAATCCAACAGTATTGTAAGAGTTAATGCTGGTTCTGACAGAACAGTGTTAGAACCCAGTGCATCAGGGTTTGTTGGATATGCAGGGCCCTATGATTTCCGGGTTGCGGAAAACACAGACAGAATCGTGGAATCTAAACGGAATTTACTTATAAACACGTAATCTCGCTAGCCTGGGAGAACCCTGACGGACTTCCGGCAAATTTAGATTTGCTCTACAAGTCAGTCTGGCCAGCCCGTTCAAGCCCATTTCCAATTTTTCCAAATCGAGGCACCAATCACAACCGTTGAGGCGGGCTTTATACAATGATGATAGCGCAGCTTTATACTGTCATTGGTTGAAGCAGACAATTACAATGATGGGAGCTTTGTTCGGTGCATGGAATCCGATACGGTTATCTACCACTATTGCTAAAGAACTTGGGGAGGTGAGGAATGCCAAGGTATTAATAATACATTTATTTAAAGCGCTTTCAAGTCGAAGTGCTGTACAGAGCATAGAAAATTCAATTTAAAAACAGTTATAGTGACTAAAATATAACACACACTCATACTCTCAGACAAACATACAGAGAAATTAGGCCTCATACACCCCATAAACAGATGGGTCTTTATCTTTGCTTTAAAAACCTCAACAGAACAAGCCTGCCTGATGTTCAGAGGTAAGCTGTTCCACAATGTCGGTGCGCAGAAAGAAAAGGCCTGTTCATCAATTGACTTCTTTTTAACCCTTGGGACACTCAGAAGACCTATCCCCTGAGAACGCAGGGCTCGAGCAGGCACATAGGGTTTCACTAAGTCGTTAAGATACAATGGTGCACTGCCATTTAATATTTTATAGGTTAGCAGCAACACCTTAAAAATGGAGAGAGACTAACACTGGTGTAATATGTTCATATCTGGAGGCTCCAGTCAGAACACTCGTTAAACAACAGTATTGATCTTATCTTTGAGATGTTTCTGAGATGGAAAAAAGCAACTCTGGTCACCTCCTTAATATGTAAACCAAAAGAAAGTGTCTGATAAAAAATTGAGGAATGGAGCAATTTTACTCAAATGTAAGGATGGTGAGCATCAAGGGAAAGCAATCCAAGTGTGTAGAGTTGACAAGACATTCCAGTGTTCTATGTTTAAAAGCAGGAAGTTGGTGCGGGGAGTTGTGATGGGGATTCCGGTGAGATTATATGTGGATGATATCAAAGGTAATATGACAAATGCAAAAAAAATGTTAGGTAAGACGTCTGACGGTAAACCGGAATGGGGTTAGAACAAGTAGATTATCAGTTCTAATCGTCTTTGATGAAGAAAGGCTTACGGATAAGGTGTTCATATGAGCTATGATGTGAGGTTGTATATTCAACCACCCTTAAGATGTTTTAAGTGTCAGAGATTTGGTCATCTTGGGGCAGTGTGCAGGGAAAAATACAGATATGGCAGGTGCGGTGGGGAGCATGAATATGGCAACTGTGGAGAGGGGGCAAAGATGAAGTGCTGCAGTTGTGGAGGGGAGCATAGTTCAGCCTACCGTGGGTGTGATGTTAGTAAAAAGCAGAAGAGGTGCAGCGAGTCAGGGTTATTTAGGGTATAAGTTATGCTGAGGCAGCGAAAAGGGTTTCGAGAGATAAGCAGGTCATGAGGGACATTGAAACTAAGACCAAAGATGCAAGACAGTGTATCAGATGAGGTAGGTTGAAAGAGGACACTTTGATTGTGAGTAAAAATATATTTGTTCTGTTTATGGCAGAGGTCATAAACTGTTCAGCACAGACAACTAGCAGAAATGAAAGGATCAAAATAATTGTCAAACCGGCTGAAAAGTATCTTGATGTGACAAGGCTTCTATGCAAAACGGTTAAGGATATTCTTGCTGATGATGTGCAAGTTTCTCAGGTTTAGATTGGATCTTCCTAGTGGTGTTAAATGTCCTTCAGTGGAATGTCATGAGTTTAATAGCGAATGGTCAAGAGTTCAAGAGGTATATAGAAGATTTGGAAGAGAAACCTAACATGCTTTGTATACAAGAGACATGGATGAAACCACAGTTTGAATTTGTTGTTAAGGGGTGTACAGTTAGAAGAGATAGGGAAAGTGGAAGATTGGCCTCCCTTATGCAATGTTCATACAGATTTAGATGAGCTACAGAGTTGTTTCTGTAAGCACAGGTCATTATAATAATCCATGTTGACAATTAAGTCAAGATATTTTGGAGGTTGTGGGGGTATCTTTTCGGAATAGGGTAGTGTGATGCTGGGACTTTAATGTGCATAACTCCCTGTGGGGCAGTAATTGAACTGATGCCAATGGTACAGTTATTGAGGAATTTATAGATGAGCATAATTTAGTTTATTTCAATACTGAGGAAGGTACTCAATATAATGGTGTGCTGAATACTAAAACAAAAATACTTGATCTGACTTTTGTTTCCAGTGCAATGGCAGGTATATGCACGTGAAGTGTGGTAAGGCATACAACAGTGGGTAGCGATCACTATCCTGTGAGGACTGAAGTTGGTATTGCGATTATTTTTGAAAAGGTGAAGGCTAATCCTAGGTGGAAAATTGGGATGGCTAAATGGGAAGCTTTCCAGGATGTAAGTGCAACATTTTTTAGACTACTTCAGGAGGAGGATCATGTGGATGTAAAGTAATTTGAATGATTATATAGTTAAGGTAATAATACAAATCAGCTAAACGTAACAAACGTAACGAGAATGTACCCTGGTGGAATGGTAAGTGTAGTACAGCTGTGAGCAGGAATAAAGCTTTTAAGCAACTCAAAATTCTCCATTCATTGGAGGCTTTGGTTTGGTATAAACGGGCCCTGGCTATAGTAAGGAAAACATTTAGGACAAAAAAGATGCACAATAATGCATTAGTATTGGAAGAGCCATCCAGTTGTCAGATGTTAGGGGAATGATTAGGAGAATGGGTGGGGCCTGTGGGAATTATGGTATTTCAGTGTTGTTTAGTGGAGATGAGATTGCTGTCAACAACTTAGAGAAGGCTGAGCTTCTGGCTCAAATGTTTAGGGCAGTTCATAGTTCAGATAATCTTTCAGAGGCCATGCAGTGTAGGAACAGAACCCTGATGGAGAATCCCGGAATTGCAGTTATAGTAGAAGTGTCAGGAGATCATTTAGATTTTCCTTTTAGTATGTTTGAGTTGAGAAGAGCATTTTTTGGTGCTTGTAAAACCACTCCTGGAGAATGTTATAAAATGTTGGCACATATGACAGAACTCACTAGCTAAAGTGTTAAAACCTTTTACCAGTGTTTGGGGTATTGGTTAACTATCATCAGTGTGGAAACAAGCGGTGAGAGTGCCTATTCTAAAACCAGGGAAAGACCCCTCTGATCCTTCTAGTTATAGGCCTATTGCTTTAACATCACATTTGTGTAAAATCATGGAAAGAATGGTGACTGAATGGTTAACATATTTCCTAGAATATAAAGCTATTTTTCTCCATATCAACGTGGGTTTTGTAAAGGTCGGAGTACAATAGATTTGGTGTTGTGTCTGGAATCAGAAGTTAGGAAAGCACAGACTAATAAGAAAGTAGTGATTGCAGTTTGTTTGTGTGGAAAAGGCATATGATATGCTTTGGAAGGAATGACTGCTTATTAAGTTGAAATCTTTGAGAATTGGTGGTAGAGCCTATAATTGGGTTTTGGATTTTTTGTTTGAGAGAAGCATACTGGGGTGACAGTGGCTCAGTGGGTCAAGTAGGTTGTCTAGCAAGTGTAAGGTTGGTGGTTTGATCCCCAGGTCCTCCTCACCAAGTGTTGAGGTGTCCGTGAGCAAGACACCTAACCATAACTGCTCCTGACAAGCTGGCGCCTTGCATGGCTGACACCGCCATCAGTGTATGAATGAGTGAATGAATGGGTGAATGTGAGGCACTGTAGAGCGCTTTGGTGGCCATTGTTGGTTAGAAAAAGTGCTATATAAATGCAGTCAATTTACCATACAAGTTAGAGTAGGTGCAAAATACTCCAATGTTTATGCAGTGGAGAATGGTACTCTGCAAGGAAGTGTTTGTAGTCCATTGCTTTTCAACATTATGATAAATTATATAGTTTTGTCATGTTGATCAAGGTGTGGGGAGGTCTTTGTACGCGGATGACGGGGCATTGTATATATGGGGCCGCAATGTGGCATTTGTGCATAGGAAAGGCAGTGGCCTAGAGGGTTGTACAAATAGATTGGAATTCAGACTGTCTGTGGCAAAGACTCAGGTGATTTGTTTTTCAAGACAGCATAAAATTGCACCCATGACGTTGGAAATATGTGGTCAAACTCTTGCACAAGTTAAAGCAATTTGATTTATGGGTGTATGGTTTGATGAAAAGCTCACATGGAATGTGCATAGAGGTAAGATTCAGATTACATGTAAAAAGGTTGTTAATGTACTCCGTTGTTTGCCAGGACAGGAGTGGAGAGCAAGTAGATCATCTCTACTGAATATATATTGGGCACTCTTGAGACCCGTTTTGCATTATGGTTGTATAGGATTAGTTTATGTCAGCTGCAGAGTCATATCTCAGGAAGCTGGATGTCTTACAAGCTCAGGCCTTGAGGATCTGTAGTGAGTCTTTTAAAACATCTCCAGTTTCAGTTTGAAGGTGGAAATGGGAGAGATGCCGGTGAGAATAAGACGGGTCAAGTTAATGCTGGCCTACTGGGTTAATCTCCAGGGGCATTGTGATATACATCTGGCAAAGGACATTTTAACAGACTGCTGGGAACACAATAAGTCACATTTCTTCAGTTTTGGATGGATTGGTGATGCTTAAGCAGCAAGCATTGGCTTAGGTCGGCTCCGATATGTCCTACTGTTTCAGTCTCCTCCAATCCTCCATGGATGTTCCCCTTGCCAAGTGTAGATCTCAATATACGTCAGGCACTGAAGAATATGTCAGATCTTGTTCCAGTATGGGGCAAAGTTCAGAATTATGTTAAATTATGTTTTTACGGATGGCTCCTGACAAAGGGTGTAGTAGGTGCAACATTGTTTGTCCCGGTGTGTGATATATCAATACAGAAAAGGTTATCAGACCATTTATCAGTATACACTGCAGAGTTGACGGCAGTGTTATTGGCATTACAGTGGATAGAGGAGGGTTTGGCCAACGCTGTTATTGAGTCAGACTGTTTTTCAGCACTTTCTAGAATTGGAACAGGCAGATCGGCTTATAGACCGGATATTATCAATGAAGTATTTACTATACTGTACAGATTGCAAACTAAGGGGGGTTTTGTAAGGTTAATTTGGGTTCCTGCCCATGCTGGTGTGGAGGGAAATGAGCGAGTGGAAATTCTGGCCAGTCAAGCACTGGAGATTCCGTGTGTCGACCTACAGGTCCCATTGAGTAAATCGTTTATCAGGACATGCACAAGCGACATGGCAGGAGTATTGGGACATTAGTGAAACAGGAAGGCACCTGTACAATATACAAATATCTGTTGGTGTTGAGAGGAAGGTGGTCTTTAAGCGTAGGGAAGAAAATATTATTGCTCGTCTCAGAATTGTCCATAGCGGTGTTAATTATTCATTACACTAAATAGGCAAACATTGTAATGGAAACTGCATATAATGTCATCAGCCAGAAACTGTTGAACACATTCTAATTCATTCTAAGGTGTACATCACCCGGAGAGCACTCCTTTTTTAGATGCTTTGTAAGGCAAACCACCATACCTTTCTGCTGTCAGGGGTTTTGGGGAAAATCAGCAGGCGGGGTATACCACTATATTCTAAAGTTTTTAGAAGACATTGGTTTAGTACAGATGATTTAGGTTTAGTCTCTTTAGTTATTTATTTATCTGTTGTTCACGCTCCAGTCTGGTTGGTGGCGGTAATGCACCTTTCAGTTGGTGCCAACCACCAATAAACCGTATAGAAGAAAAAGCTAACTACCCGATTCATTGAATTGTTGTACCAGTGATCATTGATGAATATCAGATCCCTTCGTAAATGGTTCCTCCCGGCTCAGTATGGTACGCCGCAGTAACAGTAGACGCGCTACATTTATGTGGTTTGTTCCAATAAATTCCACTAGTAGTCGGTACAACAATTCAATGTTTTATTGTAGCAGATTTTAACAAAATGACTTTTTCCATATATTCCAAAACACAGCCAAACAGCACCTTCACGTGAGCGGTCAAAAACTGTATACTGCGGCCATCTAAGCCACCGGCATATCCTCTAATCTTGTTATCCTTGATACAACCAAATATTGTGTACAATAACATTGGCTAAGCCAATTGGAACTTTTTTAAGGTTACTTTAAAACTAATGACTAAACGTTCCACAGCAATTGGTCACTCTGAAATAACATAATATGTCAATATACATTTTGTCTTCTTAACCTATAAACATGCAATAATGGTAAAATAAGTACATCCCCACATATGTGTATACATATAGATTTACACATTCTGCCACAACCACAGTAAAATATATATTCATTGTTCCACCTTCTTTAGCATAGTTCTGCCATGTACTGAATCTGTCACCATCAACGTCTGCCGTAACTATCCTAGGTTTAAATACACCAGGAGGGACAGATGGACTGGTGTGAAGCAATAAAAGATGGTTAGGTGTAAGTGGCTCCAAATCACTGGAAGCTGTGGTGATAGGCCTATCACATATGATCGCCTCGATTTCACAGAGTATTGTTTGAAGACCCTCATCGTCGGGGGTTTTTTGTTCCAGTAAGGCCTCTCCCAAATCACTTCATAGTGAGACCCGGTTGGAGGGTTGATCTATGTAATCCCCCTCTTGAGCAATGTGCTTTGCAGCATTGCATTATCCAAGTCCTGAAGAGATTCCTTTAACTCGTGTTCAGCCCTAACGAGGTTTGTCCCATTACCTGAATACATGACCTTGACAGTCCCTCTTTTTGCCATGAATCGTCTGATAGCATTTCTACATGAGTACATTTTGAGTATAGTAGCCACTTAAGGAGATATAGCACATACGTTTTAGACTTTTTTTCCTCACAATTTCTCTACAAATTTGTTAAAACCCAGCGATATATACATTCCAGAAATTGTTGGTCTTGCGCAGGATGATGTCCTACATCATTGCAGAGTTGATAGTTTGTTATTTTCACCTCCTAATTCCAGTCTGTAATGTTTTTAGTAAAACAAAGACAGTCTAAAAACTTTGATACCTCCGGCTCTAATGAACCCACATAGAAAATCCACCACTTATTATTTGCAGCCAAATCTCCTCTTTCTAAAGGTACCAGACAATAGTTGCTACCATGTAGGGTTCATGAGATAATTGCGTGTGATGGACTTTTATTTTGAGGATTTCACCTTATACCGGACCTGTGAAGTCATTTTTAGTGTTGCTGGCAGATTGCCAGTGCATACCCAAACATCACTCCACCACCCGTGACTGCTCTTATGGTTTGTAATTGCCGCCTCATGAAACACCTTTATTGCAAACCCTTTGTGCATTATGTCAGACATGAACTGGTTATAATCATCATAGAACTCCTTGTTTCTTCTAAATTTCCTTTTTAAATTGAGGGCACGGTGCACTGCCATACAGTGGTTATAAGGGTATTTTGCGGTGATGTTCTTTAGGGGCAGGCCTATACTGTAGTTTTGTGTATTCAATGGACTTTGAGACACGCTCAGTGAATAGAGGCTCCTCCATAGACATCTCCAGCTGTATGTCGATCTGGATAATCGTACCTCATCTGCCGTTCCAGCAGCTCTTCCAGCTTCACAACCAATATTCTGTGCACCACAACAGATGCCTGTCCCTTCTGTGTACGATTGGAAAAAGACACAGTGGTCCATTAACAAACCAACCCAACACTGTTTTGACTGCATATGGGCCATCTCCTTGGCTATTTATGATACTCCTTGGTTCCATGACCTTCGGCACATTGGTTCCATTCAACAACCCAAGTCCAGCTGTAATTACAGTGAGTCATACACCTTTCAAGTAGTGCCATTGGTCCACATCTGTTTGTGTAGGAATGTTTTCCGAAACACATTTATTTCCGGAAAAAAATCAATTTGCCGTGGTTATGTCCAACTCTACTTCAGCAACATTGACCGGCTATAACCTGACACTTGCCTTCACAGATCCCAACAGTTCAAGAGTTATCGCACATATGAGCATAGGTAATTAAGCAACAGTGTAGACACAGTCCGTGAGCTGCCAAAGTAGGGGTGTCAGGTTACCTGGCCAACTTGCTACATTATATGGACATAACCACTGCTTTTTTTGGGAAATATACATATTGGATATTGGATTGTATGACTTCGACAACTAACTAGTGTGGACTTCACTGGAAGACGGGAAATAAACAGAGGTATGTAAACTGGCTGATTTGTGCAGATTTGCTGTGTTCACTATAAGGAATCAGTGCACATGGCTATGCACTAGTAATGACATTTCAAACATGTTAGGAGGCTCAAAGCACGTTTTAAAACTTGCCCCGTAAATGCGGAATGGTTGTAAACTGGAGCAGGGGATAACACGGTTTTGGCACGGATTGTTTGAGTTATTCTTGCTACTGACAGCACTCCAGATATTCAAAAAACAGAGAAATTGCCCAGAATTCTCCTTTAATTTAGCACAGGTGACTGCTAATTCTGCTTCCAGTTTAATTTTCTCTCTTTTTTCCTTGAGAAGAGCCTCCTCTTTTGCCAGTGTTTGCGTGCTTTCCAAATATCTCATACACTCTGTTAATGCTGCATTTTCAGCTTCCAACGTGAGTTTCACTCAGGCTTTAGAAGAGCACTATGATTTGCTACTGGAGGGTGCATTTGACACGCTGTCCTCTGGTGTGATTTCATCGTCCTGCCTTTGAGGAGCGTTGTTCCGAGAACGTGCCACAATAATCCATTTATCCACAGAGTCCAGGAATTCCTTAGTTGCCTCTGCCTTTGGCTTGTACCATTCTGGGCCCGGTTCCCCAAAACGTTCTTATCACTAGGTAGTTCTTAACCTATTCCTTAACCTCTCTCTTAACCTCATGGCACGGTTCCTGACACGTTTGTACGCTAAGTATATCTTAGTCACACTTTCGTAAGGTTGGTCTGGACCATTCGTAAGCTCTCTCTTAGCGTTGTTTGAGCTCAAGTCGCTAGTCAACGCCACTGTGCAGCAGTCTTTAGAAATCAGTGCAGCGCAGTACAAGTCAATCTGTGGTATGCTGACAATGTTTTGGCTCAACAATGATTTTATGGACATTTTAAGACTAATAATAAAATATGTTCGCAATGGATACAGGCCTATTTATGAAATTGATTTTATTTGGTATCAGAACTAATATGTGGTAATTAGCCAAGGCTATTTCGTAATGTCATTAAAGGGTTTAAATTGGCAATCACTTTTGATAATTAAAGCATGGTGGTGTCCAGTAAGCGACCAACTATGGCAGCAATCCAACGTGTCCTTGTATTGAATCAAAGACGGCGCCGGCCGCGGAGCCGTTTAGTCCATGTCAATTGTTTTATTCTAAAAAACTTAAGCCCTTTTGAGATTTTTCCTGACTTCCTGCCAGGACCTCGGTGTGCCTGATCCGGAGGCAGCCTTGCTATGTCGCTCCATAGCTGTTTTTTGTTGCTGTTGCACAAGTTATTCCGAAAGCTGGAAAACAGTGTCACCTTGTGCAAGCTCACCTCGTCCAGCAAAACTTCAAGTTCCTCTGACGAGAAGCTTGGTGCCCTTTTTTTACGTTGCTTCCCCACCCTATTCTCTATCTAACTCTCTCTCTCTGTTTATTGTAGATAGGTTGCTTTTTATTGTAAACATTAACTAATGGCAATCAAAACCACATTAAACAGAAGTAACTGAAGCTGCTTGCCAATCAACTCTGATTGTAAAGTACCTTACCATTGATATAAAGTGTATATAAATTTTAGAAGTCGTTAAACCCACGTCAAGAAGCGGGACATGTGGCACAACGGGAGAGGAGGGTAAATGATTAGCAAGGGATACCCGGTTCGTCTACCAGTCAAAACATATCGTATGAACACATTACTGACAATTTGATAATTGAATTTATAAGTCTATATTTTACTGATAAAACTATGCTAAAATAAATGTTACTGGAATAATTTGAGGAATGTTTCATTTACATAGAACGTGTTGTCTTTCTTAACACATAATGCACCTTTTTTTGAAGTGAAAAATCGATTCCTGAGCAATTGATGACAACAAATTCATCACCTTCCATTGGGACAGCGCCTTTGTAACGTCGAACTTAAGAGGCAGCGCGTTAAGAAGCTTCCTAAGGGACACTTCGGGGAACACACTTAGGAACATAAACAACTTCGGTAAGATATATCTTTTTGAGTCTTCTTAGCGCGCTAAGTATGAACGTTATCGGGGAACCAGGCCCAGTTTGTTCCTTGTTTGCCTCCTCGTCAGTTAATACACTTTTTACAGACTAATTACGTTCCCATAAATCCTTGCACAACACCTGAATAACAGTGTGTGTTATTGTGTTGACAGATAACATTCCTATATTTTTTCACAAGTTGTGAAACTTCATTTCTTTTTTTAGTTAATGCACCAAGTTTGCCTCATCTTGAAGCCATAAGACCTTTCAACTTATCCATTAAATTATGATCAATCCCAGATTCTAACTTCTGCATGTTTATGATTGTTTATTTGATAGTTAGTACAATTGTGTTTCGTTTACAAAAACACAGTTCGGTTACACTTTATTTGGAGAGTCTGATATTCCATCTGTATGTGCTCTACAGATAGTTTGTTGATGATATGACTATCAACAAACCATCTGTTGATAAGCAACTAATTGTGTATTTTAAGGGTAGGGGTAAGTTTAGAATATGTTTTAGGGTAATGGTTAAGGTTAGGTTTAACATAAGGGGAATGGTTAAGGTTAGGATTAGGGTTAGGGTTAGTAGATAGTTTGTT
>JACXGM010010084.1:8286-19977 GCA_016801145.1 Umbra pygmaea | reverse complement strand
CCTGGTACAGATTAGGGATACTGGTTTGCGTGCTGAAACCATTATATAATTCATTCTATGATGAGATTTTCTTCTTTCATCGCTTCTCCCCTCCTCCCCCTGTATGGCTGGTTTTATCTTCTCATTTAAATCACTATTTTTTTGGTGACTTTTTAAATCCTTGTCTGGAACTAATTAGTTTTACATGATAATTTTATATATTCACTCTGTACAATTTCATTTTCCCCCCAATGATGTTCACTGATAGCTACATGGTCGAAGCGACATGTTCTAAGCGACAATTGTGTATACCCCTGGTTCTAAGCTTCTTATTGGAGTCAGTACAAGGGCAAAATATTGTTTTTTCTTTCTATTTCCTTTGTATTCCATCCAACACAGAGATTACAGGTGGGTGGGTTAGGAACATTTCTTTATTCTGAGAGGTATGTGTGAATATAGGCTGACTTTAGGTCAGATAAAAAAACACTGATTCCACAGTAAAGCTGTTCATATTGGTAGATGACCAATCCCCCACAGCAATCAAACAGCATCAAACTATTTGGCAGTATCAACCCTGCATCAAATTTGGAGTTGAGGTTTTGGCGTCTCTGCAGGAACAAGATTACACTGTGGCTTGTCAATTTAACTTTTATAGTATCTCAGTGAACAGTATGCTATTTTTTGCTGTATCTCAGTTCACAGTAGGCCATATTTTCCAGTTTCTCAATATATAATATGCCAGGTTTTGCAGTATCTCAGTATACATTATGCCATATTTTGCAGTATCTCGTTGTGTACAGTATGCCAGGTTTTGCTGTATCTCAGTATACAGTACACCATGTTTTGCAGTATCTCAGTGTACAATAGGCCATGTTTTGAGGTATCTTAGTGTACAGTATGCCATATGCAGTATCTCAGTGTACAGTACGCCATATTTTTAGGTATCTCAGTGTATAGTAAACCATTTGTTGAGGAATCTTAGTGTACAGTATGCCGTGCTTTGTAGTATCTCAGTGTACAGTACACCATATTTTGAGGTATCTAAGTGTACAGTACATCATATTTTGAGGTATCTAAGTGTACAGTACATCATATTTTGAGGTATTTCAGTGTACAGTATGCCGTGTTTTGTAGTATCTCAGTGTACAGTACACCATATTTTTGAGGTATCTAGGTGTACAGTATGCCGTGTTTTGTAGTATCTCAGTGTATAGTACGCAATATTTTTGAGGAATCTCAGTGTCTATCTCACCATATTATTAGGTATCTCAGTGTATAATACACCATATTTGGAGGTATCTCAGTGTACAGTACATCATATTTTGAGGTATTTCAGTGTACAGTATGCCGTGTTTTGTAGTATCACAGTGTATAGTATGTAATATTTTTGAGGAATCTCAGTGTCTATTACACCATATTTTGAGGAATCTCAGCGTACATTATGCCGTGCTTTGTAGCATCTCAGTGTAAAGTACGGCTTATTTTGAGGAATCTCAGTGTACAGTATATCATATTTTGAGGTATTTCATTGTACAGTATGCTGTGTTTTGTAGTATCTCAGGTGTATAGTATGCCATATTTTGCAGTATCTCAGTGTACAGTACATCATATTTTGAGGTATCTTAGTGTACAGTACATCATATTTTGAGGTATCTCAGTGTACAGTACATCATATTTTGCAGTATCTCAGTGTACAGTACATCACATTTTGAGGTATCTCAGTGTACAGTACATCATATTTTGAGGTATCTCAGTGTAGAGTACATCATATTTTGAGGTATCAAAGTGTAGAGTACATCATATTTTAAAGTAAATCAGTGTAGAGTACATCATATTTTGAGGTATCTCAGTGTACAGTATGCCATGTTTTGTAGTATCTCAGTGGTTAGTCAATTTGCCATTGATCAAGAGCTATTATAGATATTTTGTTCCGTGGGAGGATGTCTGTCTGCACGTTGTCCCCACAGGTCTAATGTAGTATAGTGTAATGTAGTGTAGATAGTGGGTTCCTGTGGAGTTCTGTGGACACTTACGAAAGAAAGTAAATTTTTTTGCTGTAGATCAAGTTTGGACTGGAACCTACTGTACATTGGACATAGTGTGGGGTTTGGGGTTGGGGTAGGGATTGTGCGCGTGACGTGAACATACGTTCTGAATGGTGCTGGCCGTAGTGTTCAGATCTGGACTGTTCACCGGGGCTCCCACTCTGAAGGGAATTTGGTTGAATGGAGAAGTCATTGGAGGAAGTGACATATTGAAAGACACATTATTTAGTGTAACAGATCATCTTTCCATTCCTCTATCATAGTAGCCTGGCTGACATGACCCACGTGCCTCAGTGCAGAGCTGTGACCAACTTGGTCTGGACAGGGGAGTAAAAAAGGCCTCCCTGCTACCTAACCTTATCTCACATCAGTTCTCAAAGTTTACATAATTCTCAGTTCACCTTAGCAGCCTATCATAGCCTATCACTGTCAACCTCACAGAGCTTGTGAAGCACGCACTGAAACATCCCACTCATTTAAACAGTACCAGTGGAGGCGTGAGAAGATGCAAGCATTTGAGTACGGCCTTTAGTTGTGGAGTGTCTTTATATTCTTGAATAGGCCGACTGTATGTGCATCTGAGGCTGAGTGTATTAAGGTTCGGTTGGTTAAGAAAGAGTCTGTCGAAATAGGGATTATTGTTTTCCATTCTGGTTAAGCTGTATTATATTTATCATTACAATTCCCATATCTGAGAAGTAAGCAAGACCCTTGGCTGTCTAACGGTGACTACCTGGTCTATTGGTCTTGAACTTGCCTCCACAGTATCCTTCAAACCGCTACAGGAAACCCATCCACTCTCCTGACCGGTGTTTCTCCAGGGTAACAGATGAAGAGGGTTCATCACCTCCACAAAAGCGTTGAGAGACCTACCATGCTTGTAGGGAGTGTGGCAAACCTTCGGTCGAACGCAGCCTTAGGGGCTCCTGAGAAGCAACTCCCCCAAGTCACAGTTAGGTGTGTCACCACCCGGTCAGGCAGCCAAGCAACTCCCCTGATCGATGTTGTGCCAGGCTCTCCCGGCTAGAACCATACATCCCCAATACAGGGCTTAGTGACGGATACCACAGAAATAGGCAATGCTGTTTTTTTGCGATTCCAAATCCAGGACACTGACTCCAGCAGATTTAAGAGGCCAAGAGAGTTCTTGTGATTGAAGGTAACCAGGAGTTTGGACAGCTACATCAACTAGCTCTTCAGTGGATTGAAGAGCTTATTGATGGACCGAATGTTGCCACTGGGTACATCGAAACCTTCAGGCTGTTTGCCCTAAGAGTTTGTGCCTTAGTTTGTATGCTGGAGCAGCTAGGTCGAAAGGGACATGTGTTGTTGAATTGTGGATCCCATGTTTCGAGATTGCTGGGTAAGCTACCACATGACTTTAGGGCCAGCTTCCAGAGGTTTATTCATCCTCACAAGATCAAGAATCCCCCTATGCTTGACCTGGCAGATTCTCTGGTATATGAACAGGAAGACAATGACAACGACATCAACGTGCACTCCTTTAGACTCAGCTGCAACACCTGCACTCAGCGACACCTACTTGTTCTCCATGAGGTCAACAGACGAGCCCCCAATGCTGAGAAGGCACAGAGCACTGTTATGGCAGCTGCATCTACAGCCTCCTGTAATGGGAACAGGAGAATGTAGACTTACGCGATTATGGATGAAGGATCAGAATACACCATCATTCTCCAGTGAGCTCCATGTTCTCCATGGGGAATATGTCTTCTTCACATTCTCCCCTACACCAAAGCCTCAGATGATGTTCCAGATTCGAGGTGCATTCACAGCTCACCAGTTGGATCTATCTGTGTAGACCCAACCAACCACTGTCCTACAAATGAAATATCACAATTTAAAGGAACATCCACTGCAACACATCACTGAGATTCAACCAGTATTTCTCATTGGAGCTCACTACCCCAATCTGATAACAGCAGTGGATATAGACGCAGTCCACCACTATGTGAACCCCCTCCTTTCGACCAAGAAGATGCCTCTGAGAGCTCTAAAGGGAGGGGTGCTCGCGCTGCTCAAGGCTATGAATACCCTAAAGATACAGTCTGCAATTTTCATAATCGCAAAACTATTTTTTAGGCCCCCCATTTTAGTGTTTACTTTAAGTGCAGCAAACTCTCTCCAGAAGTTCAGTGAGGATCTCTGAATGATCCAATGTTGACCTAAATGAATAAAATGATGATGATAGAATCCACCTGTGTGTAATCAAGTCTCCGTATAAATGCACCTGCTCTGTGATAGTCTCAGAGGTCCGTTGAAAGCACAGAGAGCATCATGAAGAACAAGGAACACACCAGGCAGGTCCGAGATACTGTTGTGGAGAAGTTTAAAGACGGATTTGGATACAGAAAGATTTCCCAAGCTTTAAACATCCCAAGGAGCACTGTGCAAGCGATAATATTGAAATGGAAGGAGTATCAGACAACTGCAAATCTACCAAAACCCAGCCATCCCCCTAAACATTCAGCTCATACAAGGAGAAGACTGATCAGAGATGCAGCCAAGAGGCCCATGATCACTCTGGATGAACTGCAGAGATCTACAGCTGAGGTGGGCGAGTCTGTCCATAGGACAACAATCAGTCGTATACTGCACAAATCAGGCCTTTATGGAAGAGTGGCAAGAAGAAAGCCATTTCTGAAAGATATCCATAAAAAGTGTCGTTTAAAGTTTGCCACAAGCCACCTGGGAGACACACCAAACATGTGGAAGAAGGTGCTCTGGTCAGATGAAACCAAAATGGAAATTTTTAGCAACAATGCAAAACATTATGTTTGGCGTAAAAGCAACACAGCTCATCACCCTGAACACACCATCCCTACTGTCAAACATGGTGGTGGCAGCATCATGGTTTGGGCCTGCTTCTCTTCAGCAGGGACAGGGAAGATGGCTAAAATTGATGGGAAGATGGATGGAGCCAAATACAGGACATATCTGGAAGAAAAAGACCTAAGACTGGGAGGGAGATTTGTTTTCCAACAAGACAATAATCCAAAACATAAAGCAAAATCTACAATGGAATGGTTCACAAATAAACATATCCAGGTGTTAGAATGGCCAATTCAAAGTCCAGACCTGAATCCAATCGAGAATCTGTGGAAAGAACTGAAAACTGCTGTTCACAAACGCTCTCCATCCAACCTCACTGAGCTCGAGCTGTTTTGCAAGGAGGAATGGGCAAAAATTTCAGTCTCTCGATATGCAAAACTGATAGAGACATACCCCAAGCAACTTACAGCTGTAATCGCAGCAAAAGTTGGCGCTACAAAGTATTAACTGCATGCCCAATTTTTCAGTTCTTTATTTGTTAAAAAAGTTTGAAATATCCAATAAATTTCGTTCCACTTCATGATTGTGTAAAAATTACAGTTTCATATCTTTATGTTTGAAGCCTGAAATGTGACAATAGGTCGAAAAGTTCAAGGGGGCCGAATACTTTCGCAGTGCACTGTATCTATCATTGTTCGAAATTATTGATTTATAAAGTATTAAACAAATGCAACAACAAAGCCTCTTATTGGCAGCCGTTATTTCAGTGTCATAATGATGAAATCTTTTATCTTATATATAATTAATTTTTTGACAATCATTTCCTATTAATGTAATTCCACCTTTGTGAATGAAGGTATCAATTTAGCCAGCAGCATAGATCCCTGTATTGCCCTGCTGGTTTGCTTCTAAAGCTAAGCAGGGTTGGGCCTGGTTAGTCCCTGGATGGGAGACCAGTGCTGCTGGAAGTGGTGTTGGAGGGCCAGTAGGGGGCACTCTTCCATCTGGTCTAAAGATCTTTCCCAATGCCCCAGGGCAGTGATGGGGACTTCTGCCCTGCGTAGGGTGCCGTCTTTCGGATGGGACGTTAAATGGGTGTCCTGACTCTCTGTGGTCATTAAAAATCCCATAGCACTTATCGTAAGAGTAGGGGTGTTAACCCCGGTGTTATGGCCAAATTCCCAACCAGGCCTCACTTTAATCATGGCCACCTAATAATTCCCCTCCTTCCTAATTGGCATATATAACTACTCACTTGTCGACCTGATAGCTGATGTGTGGTGAGGGTTATGGCGCTAAATGGCTGCCGTGCATCACCCAAGTGGGTGCTACACATTGGTGGTGGATGAGGTGGGCTTTCCCCCTCACTGTGTAAAGCGCTTTGGGTTCCTTGGAAGAAAAGCGCTATATAAGTTGAATGCATTATTATTATTAATTTCTATTAAGACACATGGAAATTCCTGGGTGACCTCAATATTTTAACGCAAGTGTAGATTTGCTCATCAACACTTTACCTATTTTACCAGGAAGACATAGGAAAACATTTTTTTTAGGAAGAATGTGCCTAATTGAAAGCAAAATTGCTTGCAATGTTTCATAGCTGGAAAAGGAAACCTCTGCACTAGATCGTATTAGGTGCATTGTTCCCCACATCCTTATATACTCCCTGGTTCCCCACATCCTCATATAATCCCTGGTTCCCCACATCCTCATATAATCCCTGGTTCCCCACATCCTCATATAATCCCTGGTTCCCCACATCCTCATATAAACCCTGGTAATACTGTATGTGCTCGGCAGAATCTAAAATGACAATCCTGCACCGTTCTGAAATCTTTATGACTTCACAATAGAAATCACAGTTCTCTTAATTAATTCCTGGGCTGATGGACTGGTGTAGTCAGATTCAGGTGGTTAAATCTCTGCCCCACGTGCGTGGAGTAATTATGATGAGTTATGACGTAAAGCATGATGATTCATTATGTTATAAATAGAGTGAAGTGTGATTTGCTCAGAACTCTTGCTCCACCGTCCTCCAGTGTTACCATGCCTGCTTTGTTTTCTGTCTGAAACATGAAAGAGTCAAGTGCTTTGAGTAGGAGTGGTTTCAGCTGGCAGTCAGGAAGGGGCCTCTTGATTGCACTCATAGTATGGAAATGTAGAACCACACTGTGACAGATCAGCACTACACTGCAATAGACCAATACTACACTACAACAGAGCAGCACTACACTTTGACAGATCAGCACTACACTGCAATAGAGCAACACTACACTACAACAGAGCAGCACTACACTTTGACAGATCAGCACTACACTGCAATAGATCAACACTACACTGCAACAGAGCAGCACTAGACTGTGACAGATCAGCACTACACTGCAATAGAGCAGCATCACACTGCAACACAGCAGCACTGGACTGTGACAGAGCAGCACTACACAGCAATAGAGCAGCACTACACTACAACAGAGCAGCACTACACTGTGACAGATTAGCACTGCACTGCAATAGAGCAGCACTACACTGTGACAGATCAGCAATACACTGCAATAGAGCAGCATTACACTGCAACAGAGCAGCATTAGACTGTGACAGATCAGCACTACACTGCAACAGAGCAGTATCACACTGCAACAGAGCAGCACTAGACTGTGACAGAGCAGCACTAGACTGCAATAGAGCAGCACTACACTGCAATAGAGCAGCACTACACTACAACAAAGCAGCACTACACTGTGACAGATCAGCACTACACTGCAATAGAGCAGCACTACACTGCAATAGAGCAGCACTACACTACAACAGAGAAGCACTAGACTGTGACAGATCAGCAATACACTGCAATAGAGCAGCATTACACTGCAACAGAGCAGCATCACACTGCAACAGAGCAGCACTAGACTGTGACAGAGCAGCACTACACTGCAATAGAGCAGCACTACACTGCAATAGAGCAGCACTACACTGCAATAGAGCAGCACTAGACTGTGACAGATCCACACTACACTGTAATAGAGCAGCATTACACTACAACAGAGCAGCACTAGAATGTGACAGATCAGCACTACACTACAACAGAGCAGCACTAGACTGTGACAGATCAGCACTACACTGCAATAGAGCAGCATCACACTGCAACAGAGCAGCACTAGACTGTGACAGAACAGCACTAGACTGTGACAGAGCACCACTACACTGCAATAGAGCAATATCACACTGCAACAGAGCAGCACTAGACTGTGACAGAGCAGCACTACATTGTGACAGAGCAGCACTACATTGTGACAGAGCAGCACCACACTGTGACAGAGCAGCACTACACTGTTATAGCAGCATTAAACTGTGACAGAGCAGCACTACATTGTGACAGAGCAGCACCACATTGTGACAGAGCAGCGCTACACTGTTATAGCAGCATTATACTATGACAGAGAAGCAGACAAACTGTGACATTACTCAGTATATATGACTTCTCAGAAGCTATTATAATTTATTCCACAATGAGATTTGTACTCTCAATATTTGTCATATCGTCCATTCTATATTGATATGCATATCTATCAGTCTATAATTTATTTATATTTATCTATCTGTCTGTCTCTCCATCCATCACACACATCTATCTAATAATCTAATATCTATCATCTTTATGCACAGTATATTACACAATATTGACAGTTTCATCTGGAGTTCTGAGCTAAAGGATAAAATGGACTGCAGAGATCAGGGGCCCTATCTTACACCCAGTGCAATTGACTTTTTACACCAACGCATGTATCATTCCTATCTTGCACCCGACGCATATGGGACTTTTCCCTCCACAGACGCGCGTCGGTAAATTAGGGAATGAACTTGCGTTCGTTGGGTGGTTCAGTGAAAAGAAGAGGCGTGTTCCGGTGTTACGATGCATTCTGTGCCCCCTGCGAAATCTGTGTCCCTGTCAGAAGTGCGCATGCGCTTTTTTTTCAAATTATGCACCATTTTTATTACTCGCTTCCGAATGTTTTGGTTCAGAAAAGAGTTCCTAAACAGCGATGGATCTATGTTCGGGGCATATTCCTCCAGACATACCATCTCCACACACCACCAGGCGCACCCTTCGAGTACGTACACCCACACAGTATGCACACTTTTCAGAGGGAGACAGATTTCGAAGAGGGGCACAGAATGCTTCGTAACAGCGGGACAAACGTTCCCTGGTGCTATCTTGCAGTTCCCGAAAACAATTCTGCCACTGACCAGGAAAAACCTGGTTAAAAGTCAGTGGCATGTTATTCAGATGCTATTTTAAGGGCGCATGCTTGGCTATAATAACGTGTGCACAATGCGCTTACACTTTATTGCTCCTCTCATCTACATAAATGCAGCAGTTCCCATTATTGCAATATATAATTAGAAGGAAAAATATTACCACACAAGTGAAATCATTGTGGTTTTCGAAGATGTGAAAAAATAGGCATACATCTAGTGTACACATTTACCCAAATTATTCAGAATGAATAATTCTTACTATACATCAACCGCAAGGGAACCCATTCAATGAACATACAAGTCATTTGCGATGCTAATAGTAAAATCACCCTATTGATTTTGCGAATTACCCTGGCTCAAGCCACAAATAATTTATGGCAAACTCTGCCATCTTTGATGGGATCCGCCCTTGAATGGGTGGCTGTGAAGGGGACAATGCTATCCGTTAAAGACATGGCTGAGGATGACACCATTTGATGCCAGCAACAGTGCGTGAAATGCTGTTTAATCGAAAACACACAAACAAGCAGTGCGTGAATGAACATTCGACACACTGAAAATGCGCGTCAGGTGTTTGGATAGGACAGGAGGCACTTTACAGTACTCAAGATCGCAGCATTCTTTGTGGCTTGTTGTTTTACACAACATGTCCATGAATCATGGATGTGTTGATAACATAAATGAGGAAATATTAGAGTACTTAAGGAGATATGATGTTGAAATGCATGTGCCATTGACACTTTACCCAAATGCCCCAGCAGAAAGCAAAGTAATCTCGCTCTAATTGTAGACTATATTGCAAAAATATTACCATGCATTCATAACCTCGTGATTCAGTTACAGTTAGCCCGAAACATCGGAAAGTACGTCTTGTGACATTTCTTTATTTACATTTTGTAAAAAATAAAAAACAATAGCAATCCGCCATTATAATAGCAATCCGCCATGGAACAAGCACGCCTGCTCTTAAAAGGAATGTGAGATGACGCTCTGATTGGTTTATTGCACATTATGCAGAAACCTATGACTAATGAAGCTACTTCAGACCTACCCATTTTACATTTGCGTTGGGCGAAAGAGTCATTTATCTCGCCGGTAAAATAGCAACAGCGCCCGGGACCCTCCCACAATGTCACTTGCGTTTCGCGTTTGATACTTGCATTTCAGATTGTTAAAATAGGGCCCCATGTGTTAGGGAATGTTCTACCATGCATATTCATACACTTAGATTTATAGGTGTCAATATGCTGGTGGCATATAGGGATAATGTACACAACATACAGTACACATAGGGATAAAGTACACAACATACAGTACACATAGGGATAATGTACACAACATACAGTACACATAGGGATAATGTACACAACATACAGTACACATAGGGATAAAGTACACAACATACAGTACACATAGGGATCATGTACACAACATACAGTACACATAGGGATCATGTACACAACATACAGTACACATAGGGATCATGTACAAAACATACAGTACACATAGGGATAATGTACACAACATACAGTACACATAGGGATAAAGTACACCACATACAGTACACATAGGGATAAAGTACACCACATACAGTACACATAGGGATAATGTACATGACATACAGTACATATAGGGATAATGTACACGACATACAGTACATATAGGGATAATGTACACAACATACAGTACATATAGGGACAATGTACACAATAGTGAGACTACAAAAGCTTTACTTGAGTCAAGTAATGTATGTACAGTACACGGATTGCTAAGTTGTGAACATATGGAAGAGTACAGTAGAAGCGTATTCTATACATTTGTTTAGAGTAATACATAGATGATTTGCACCTGTTTAGATTAGCAGCTATTTAATTTACAGGTAGGATGTGTTTTGATGTTGCCAGGTCAGTCCTGTTAGTCTGTGCACAGGTGGCCGTAGACTTAGGACCAGAGCTCAGACAAAGAAACTGTTAAGGGAGGATTGTTTAAATCTTGATTGATCTGCCCTCCACCTGCCAGCTTTGTGCTGCAGTGTCTAGCCTGATGCATGCCTTGATGATGGGCATGAATCATACAGTGTCTTGCCATTTAAATTTACAGCAAGGTACATAAACCAGGTAGTTTTGAGGTGAGCATGGATGCGAGCTGGTCAAGGTGTACTGGAGGATTTTTTGTTCTTTTTTCAGTTGACTTAAATTGTTCATCCGCTGGTGTGCCTTCTTGGTAATCTTTCTTGGTAATAGCGTTCCCTGCCTCCACCTGAGATTGTGGGGGATGATGGATTTTGACCTGAGGAATTTAGATGAATTTGCAGAACTGACAGCACAGTTGTCAGTCTTAAGGGGTTAGAGTGGAGAGCATCTACTGAAGCCCCTACTGGGATAATACAAATGTCAAATTCTATTTTCTTCACGACCACCTTGAACTCATTCCCCTAAGCCCTCCAGTCGTTCACTGTATCTAATAGGCTCTCTCTCTCCCTCTCTCTCTCTCTCTCTCTCTCTCTCTCTCTCTCTCTCTCTCTCTCTCTCTCTCTCTCTCTCTCTCTCTCTCTCTCTCTCTCTCTCTCTCTCTCTCTCTCTCTCTCTCTCTCTCTCTCTCTCTCTCTCTCTCTCTCTCTCTC
>JACXGM010010083.1:0-26703 GCA_016801145.1 Umbra pygmaea | reverse complement strand
GTTTTAAGATGCGTTAGACAGCCAATCGCAGGTGACTATGTTGTTACACGCAAATATGCTACATGATTATTGGCTCACAGACGCTTTTGGCACCGAAATTTGGCATCGAAAGATAAATAATTTTTCGATACTCGATAGTATTGGAGTATTTCGGTCGGTGCCATAAAAGTATCGATGTTCGGTGCCCAGCCCTAGTAGGATGTGTGGCATAATTTCATTTACATTTTAGCCATTTAGCAGACATTCTTATTCAGAGTGACATGCACTAATTACAGGAACATTCCCCATGGGGTGAATTACCTTGGGGTGAAGTGCCTTGCCCAAGGACAAAGGGACATTTGGCACAGTCAGGAATCAAACCATCAACCTTCAGAGTATAAGACTCCCTAATCACTGAGCCATCTGAAGCCTTTGGATTTTGTCAAGTACAAGAATATTTTGCAGCAAAAACATTACTGGTTAGCGATACATGTGACGGCAAGGGTGAAACTGCATTAGAGATGTATGGACACTAATCACGTGGTGCAGAATTGAAAAGGTGACATAGGTCAAACACGTTATTCTGTAATACAAAAGGGATTTGCCACCGATGTGGAGAAAATGTGAAGTCCAGCTTTTTATTCAAATGGAGATCAAGGGCCCAGCTCCATATCTGGCACATAAATAGATTAGTATCACATCTAATCAAAGCACTGGCCAATTACTGATACTGTGAATGCATTATAATAACACACATATTGTTGTACTTGCAAACATGGATTCAGTTGAAAATACCAGATACATATTTTAGTAGTATTATGATACACAGTAACAGACTTGGCCAAGCTTGGTTGTTTTTTACTTGGATGCTTAAAGTAGCATATCCTGTAATTGTATTATAATGTTTTATGATCATATCTGTCCACTCTTTCAAAGAACCTGGCTTACATGATAGCTTGATGCTAATTCTATAACAATATGATATCATCATGTTGAGTTGGGCCCAGTGTTCTACCTTGTTGTGCCCATTTTTAGTGGTGCATGTGACTGTGTGTTTGTAGCCCTAATGTCTCTTGTTGTGGAATATCACTCCGTTGTGATGGCGTGATGAGGCACTTTTTGTTTTCCCACAGAGAGCTGGTTAGAGATAGGGAGGGAGGGAGAGTATAGGGAAAACAGCTGAGGTCTGTGGTCTGGAAAGACCTGCTGGATGGAAATATTGACATTTGGTCATGTTATGTACCAGTAATTTCTTTCAGGCCAACACTGATGAGACTGGGTTACAGACCAACATTGTTCTCCATTAACACTGGGGAGTGGTATATATCAAGATGCATGTGGATATGCAGTTGGAGTTTATGTACTGTACCAATACTTGAAAAATTAATCTGTGGAAGATGTTGAAAGGATTGATGCTGGGTTTTATACACTATTTGAGATCTGAGATTTCTACGATTAAAAAAGAAATGTCAATTATTTGCAGCATATGAAACAAAATAGAAGTAGATGTGTTTTAGTTTGACTGGTCAAGGGTTTGTAGAGTCCTCTAGAAGCCACATACTGTACTCATGTCCTCACAAAGCATAACAAGCATGGTACGGTAGTGTTCTTTTTTCAGGGGTTGGGGGCTTATACCGACCAACAATCAGACAGAGCGTCCTCTGAATAGGGAGATGTAATCCTCAATTGGCTGTCCTAAAGAACGGCAGACACACACTCAGATGTGGCTCACAGCTGGAAGGGTGATTGGATTGAATGTGTTCCAGATGCAGAAAAATGCAGCCATCAGCAAAGTCCATTGGAACCTACTGCTGGCTTGCCTTTGGTACTAAGTATTGTTGGTTTTAGGAGTTCAGATTTTGCTTGAGTGGTGTTGCATTCCTTTATCTGGTCTAACTAACAAATCCCAGTACAGAGTAAGGACTCTTACGTTCAAGTTAAACAGTCTGTTTTGTCCACTTCACTACTGTGAACATTCAGTCCATATCTGACGAGAGGATGTGGTGGGTAATGCTGGTTGTGAACGTAGCATTACATATGGCTCATTCCATTTGAACTACAAACCTATTAATCTGGCAGATAAAAATGATTTCATAGACACCAGCAGTGGTTGTCTATGAACTGCCCTGTTCACTTCCTAGTAAACAATTTGTAGTTTACACTTCTTCTATTGATTAATAGCAGATTGCAACTGTCTGAGAGGTGCATATACTGCCACCTACCTGTGTGTTTAAAGTACTTCCGGGGCAATGGTTTGACCAAAAGCTGCTCATTTGTAGCGGCTTGTGTCGGCTTGCTCCGAAGCAACAACAGTTTCAGATAAGTGGTGTAAACGCAAAACTGCATTTATCCAATCTAATTTAATGACAATCTGTCGTACTGTAATAAGGGCCTGTGTTAACACCGTGGAAGGTGTGGTACTATAGTGAAGGAGACAATGATGAATGTGTGATTTGAATGTAATAAACTGTCCTGACTCAATTGTATTTCCCTACAATTGATTGGTATTGATTACTCAAACCAATTACGTCAAATGGGATCCATTTTAGCGTTATATTTAAATAAATTAATATATTAATAATATTTACCTCCAGTATTATTGCACAGTATGCATTTCGCTTTCAAGTGAATACTTGACTTACCCCCAATCACTGTATTTGCTAATGACAGAGACATGGTTATTGAATTGATTCATTTATAATACATTGTCCTTGTTAAACCTTTAATACATGACATATCCCATAAGGCCTTATTTTTGAAGTCTTGCTTTGCTTTAGTATAGTAGCCAGAAAGTAATGGAAACTATCCAAAAATGCTTTATGAAATGATAGGATTACTTCTGATACGTGTAGTTGCTATGTTACAGAACAGCTATGTTACATTGGTCATGAGTGCTGCTCAGGGTAAGGGATAGATGATGATTGGATGATGATTGGATTAACACACTACTATGCTGCTCTGCAATGACTCTGTGATGCAGGCTGCCTGTGAGTTGAATCATTGAAGTATAGTTGGTGAATGTGTAATCCTCTAGCGTGTGTGCTGACTAAATGTTTCATGTTAGATGAGCAGTGTGTTTAAGAATTGGATGGCTTTGCGACGTGGTTGGAGGAACTACGTGTGCGCTCTTCACTTTCCCAAGGAGTTACAGAGCTACTGACAAGGCAGTGTCCGGGGGAAATTGGACATGACCAATTGGGAGTGCAAAAAAATTAGTTTGATCTTTGTGTAGTTAAGCTGAGCTATTCAGGCAATGTACATGCAAAAATAGAATAATACAATTATTTCAAAATATCAACATGCAGTAGAGCAAGCTAAAATAATAAATAATTCATCATGTCCATGTGAATTTTTGTGATCATTTGCAAAAAGTCTCTAACTTAAACCTTCAATATTACAGAAGAAAATGCCTTTGTGTTTACAATGTGTATTCAATACATTCCCGCTGCAATTAAAATTTTAGTAATTTTAGCAGATGCTCTTATTTAGAGCGACATACAATACGTAGAGGGACATTCCCCCTGCAACTTAGGGTTAAGTGCCTTGTCCAAGGATACTGCAACATTTATATATTTTTTTGACACATTGAAAACAATGTCAAAGCACCTGAAATATATATATATATTTTTAAAACCAGCAATTTCAAGGAAGACAAACACTCAGCTTTGTCAGATTTTTCACGAGGGGTCAATATTGTCATACATTTTGAAAGCTTTAGTCCACTGAGTGCGGTGGATAACCTTACATGGAATCACCCCCATCTGGCGCAGACAGATGAAATATACATCCGTTTAAGAACAAAACTCCCAATTTGCAAATATAAAAAAAGATGTTTAGGAAAAGAACAATTCTATGAGTTATTGAAAAGATGCAAATATTTAAGTACATAACATATTGAATTGTTTAATGCCAAGTTTAGATTATACGGAAAATGCACCATCAGATATAGAAGGACGGAAAGCATGGTTTGCAGTGGAGGTAGAAAAGGTTTGTAAACCAAAATTACATTTAAACTTCCAAATCCTTAAGGAGGTTTTAACAATTATATTTTTAACATAAAGGGAGAAGGGTCAGTTGATTGAAATGTACAACAGCTGTCAGTGGTAACAAATTAGAGGAAAAAGACTCCAGAGACAACCAGGCAGGAGGGGGGTAGAATAAATCAGATCTGCGCCAATACTGTAAAATTCTAAGGTTAGTAGCCCAGTTATAAAATCTTAAGATTGGTAAGGCCATTCCTCCAAGAGGCTTTGGTCTCTGTAGAAAGTCCTTACATAATCTTTTTGTGTTCCAAATAAACTCAAATGAAGCTATACACTTTCAGAAAAAACGCCTAAAGGGAGGAAAATAGGTATACACTGAAAGAGATCGTTCGTTTTCATAGAATTGATACTTGCAGCTAAATTAAGTGTGAGCAGTGACCAGCATTCAAAGTCTTGTTGCATCCACACTAGACAAGGTATAAAATATGCCTTAAAAGAGATCTTTAAATTTACTTGTGGCTAGAATTCCAAAATATGTAAAACAATACTGTGATATTTTAATGGGAAACTATTTAAAGGCTATTTACGTGCGGTTGGATTAGTTTTTTTGTGTGGTTGGATTTAGAGGAAATAGTTCATTTTCACTAAGATTGTTTATATCCTGATTATAAAACCTAACTCTTTGGGTGTGGCAAGTGCAGCAGGGAAGGATACAGATGGGTTTGAAATGTACAGAAGAAGGTCATCTACATAAAGAGAGACCCTCTGCTCTGTCCAAATCCTGGTTATCCCAGTGATGCTAAGGTTAGAGTGAAGAGCAGTGGCGAGGGGCTCATTAGCGATGGCGAACAGCAGGGGGCTCAAAGGGCAACCTTGTCTGGTAGACCTACTGTATGGAGAGAAATATTCAGACCGTGTATTATTTGTTCTAGCCTGAGGAGATTAATAATGGCGTTTAACCCAGGTAATCTACTTTTTGCCAAAGCCAAACTTATCTATTGTATAAAAAAGATCCGCCCCGAACCTGTCCTAACTACCTAACAATAAACATATACACTAATCTGGCACACAATCAAGGCGTCCTAACCATAATGCAGGGGGTCGACCACCCAGATCTAACCTAGTGTATTAGGCAAGGAAATTACCCAACGGGGGATGTAAGCCCATGGGCGGCTTGCCTAACACTCCCAAGTATTCCCCTTCTCCCTTGGAAAACAACAACAACAATACTGAATATTTACAAGCACTACTTCACACACTAAATAGTAAACGCAACTAAATCAAACGCACACTCTAATAAACCAACAAAGCTCTCACTCATACAACAACCATATACAGACCACAAAAGCCAGAGCTCAAGCACAGACCCAACTAGAGAGAAAGACAACCACAAAATGGCACATTTGTGCTGTGTAATAGCTACACCTCTAGATTAACCCTGAAATGAAGAATTGTATGTATGACCAATCTAATTACTTTTTAATCTGGCCTGATCAGAAACTCTAAGATGAGTTATCTGGGCACCCAGGTGTTGGAGATGGTGCAGTACTTTGTTGCTTTTAACAGGATTATTAAGGCCTCTACAATTCCAGCTATAAAACTTTAGCCCACTTCCATCTTGCTGTATTAATTTAGGTGAAACAATTGTAACCTCCTAAAAGGCAAGGAATGAAGCATGATGATAGACATACTAGTGAGTAACAGTCGAGTGAACGTAGTAAACAATGGTAGACCAAGCAGACACACAAAAACAAACAAAAAAACAAATATGCTGCGCCCCACTTGCGGTTTTTTGGGGTTAAGACGAGCAGAGGATATTTTCTCTGTTTATAAATGTTACACAAAACGAGGTCTAAGTATATGTTCTATGTTTTCCAACTATAAATTACCAGATTTGTACAGGAAATTATTGAAGTCACATTCTCATGAGCAAAGGGGAGATGCGTCTTACATCCTTGGAGCTCCTAGCTCCCCTACTACCGCAACGTTTGACACATCGGCAAGTGACCGTGCCATTGAACAACAAAAACCTGGTCTAAAGTCAATAGCGCAGCATGTCATTGTTATTTTAACAGCAAATTAGTCAAATGCACCTAGGCTTATGCACAGTGCGTGCACACTTATGCTGGTTACACACACACAGGGAAGCGCAGCAGCACACAAACATGCAAAAGATTACAAATAAAATATTACGGTGCAAATCCACCATCATAATAGCAATGCGCGAAAAGTACAAATGCGCCTAGCTCTTAAAGGGAATGGGAGATTAATCTCTGATTGGATTATTGCATGTTACGCCCAAAATACACCAATGAATTAATGAAGACACTTAGTACAACCCTTTTAGACCATGCGCCTGGTGCATGGACCCTTTTCTTCCGCCGTCAAACTAGCCAAAGTGGGTTTGGACACGCCCAAACTGCACTTGTGCCTTGCGCTTCACGCCGTGCGGTTAGATCAGTGGTCTTCAAACCCTTCCATGGAGGGCCTAGTGTATGCAGGTTTTTGCTTTTACCTTGTACAAGCCTGATGGAGTAGCTCACTAATTGGTTAGGCTCTCCCCACACCTGGCATTCTAGGTCCTAATTATGCTCTAATTGAAGGGAAAGACCAAAAACCAGCATACACTAGGCCCTCCATGGAAGGGTTTGAGGACCACTGGCTTAGATTGTTAAAATAGGGCCCCAAGTCTGACTTCTTGATTACTGAGCCATCTGCGCTCCACTTAAGACTCATATTAAGATATAACTTATATAAGACTCTGGGTACTTCTGTATTTACATGGGTGATTTTTATATAGAATCATAAATATTGTATTGCAACCAAATATGTGCTACAGTAAAGTATCGTGAGGTCCCTTTCAGTTGTCAGCTTTTGTTTATAAACTGTTTTCCTCTTGGTGTCCAACCCTTCTCTAGGAGGAACAGACTGGGCATGTTTATTAGGCACCCAACAGTTGAAGATAGAGTCACACCGAATCTGTACTATTGGAAGTGCTGCATTTTGCTTTGGGCTGTGGGAAGCTTTTCTGCTGTACAGTTATAGAGCACAGCAAAGTATTTGTCACTAAGAGACGAGAATGAGATCATCTGAAAATGCAGAGGCCCAGCTAGTTCATTTCACCTAGACAATGATTACTCAGTTTACAGTTTTTCTCATGAATGGTAACATGAATAGACATATTTATTTCTTTTATAACACAACACATTGCTTTAAATTTCTCAAAGCCCCATTTCCTGCAGATGCACACATGTTAATGAGGCAATTTGATTGAACTGACAATAAACACGTCATAACAAATATTTTTTGTACTTGTAAACAAATTGCTTATACTCTAGATTTGCATTTGGATTTGGATTATATAAATGTTGTCTGCTCTGCTTTCTTTCCCCGCTTTACAGGTGTTTATGACTGTGCAGTGACCTGATAATTGCTAATCCCCGATTCATGATTACATCCATTATGGTAATTTTTAAGATGAATGTTGCTGTCTCTATCTTTAGGAAATAGCTTGCTTTTAGATTATTGCAGGAAAATCTATTTTACTTGTTGATCTCAAATTTAAAACATTCTGCTTTACTAAAAATTGTTCAAATCCAAACAAACTAAATCTTATCCAGTAGTATCTTTTAGGCATTCTACATAAATAGTGTCTTGGTGCTGTCAGTTCTTACAACTACTCATTCTGAACCATGTAGAACTGTATTTGTGTGTCATCTCAAATAGCTGACTTGGCTGCGGTCAATAGTAGGGCAGAACTTAGGGAATAGGATGCCATTCAGGACTACGCATGTGTCTGGAAGCCCAGAATGCTCCACATCAGTGGACTCTGCTACAAGCCAATGGCTGTGTGTCAGGCTTTAGTCTAGTGAGTTCTGATTCAGACCCAATAAATGGATGAGTCCTTTCATTGAATACAATGTCTTGGTTGGAATCCACCCCACCTCCAACTTTAAACTGTTTTGTCTTTGCTTGTGTTTTTGTGAGGCTTTGACGTGTGAGAATGTGTAATCTAATGTAGAATGCAGCTAAATAGGAAAAACGTGGACAAAGCACTTTTGTTCATTTTCTCTCTGCCCAGTGTGGAAGAGAAACTTTTCTTAGTGAAATGTTTCTCAACACTGCAGGCGTTGGTGTTAAGCCTTTATTGGTAAGGCTCACTCAGTTCAGTTTCCCAAGCTTTTGAAAGACTTCTCGTCAATCACTTCCTCACACACAGGTCCTCACATCTCTACATAAGCTTATGCTAATTCAGTTTAATAATTATTTAATTTCATTTACTTTCAGTATGTTCCATGAGGTATGTTGTTATCTACAGTCGTGGTCAAAAGTTTTCACAAAGTCTGCTGCAGTGTTCATGATGGAATTTGCATATACTCCAGAATGTCATAAAGAGTGATCAGATGAATTGCAAAGTCCCTCTTTGCCATGAAAATGAACTTAATCCCCCAAAATAATCAATTTCCACTGCATTCCAGCCCTGCCACAAAAGGACCAGCTGCCATCATGTCAGTGATTGTTTTGTTAACACAGGTTATAGTGTTGACGAGGACAAGGCTGGAGAACACTCTGTCATGCTGATTGAGTTAGAATAACAGACTGGAAGCTTTAAAAGGAGGGTGGTGCTTGAAATCTTTGTTCTTCCTCTTTCAACCATGGTTACCTGCACAGAAACACATGCCATCATTATTGCTTTGCACAAAAAGGGCTTCACAGGCAAGGATATTGCTGCTAGCAAGATTGCACATAAATCAACCAGTTATCGGATCATCAAGAACTTCAAGGAGAGGTTCAATTGTTGTGAAGAAGGCGTCAGGACGCCCAAGAAAGTCCAGCAAGCGCCAGGGCCATCTGCTAAAGTTGATTCAGCTGCAGGATCGGGGCACCACCAGTGTAGAGCTTGCTCAGGAATGGCAGCAGGTGTGAGTGCATCTGCATGCATAGTGAGGCAAGTCATTTTGGAGGAAGGCCTGGTGTCAAGAAGGACAGCAAAGAAGCCACTACTCCAGGAAAAACATCAGGGACAGACTGATATTCTGCAAAAGGTACATGGATTGGACTGCTGAGGACTGGCGCAAAGTTATTTTCTCTGATCAATCCCCTGTCCGATTGTTTGGGACATCCGGAAAACAAGGTGAGCGAGAAGACATTCCAGAGAAGACTAGGTGAGCGCTACCATCACTCCTGTGTCATGCCAACAGTAAAGCATCCTGAGACCATTAATGTGTGGGGTTGCTTCTCAGCCAAGAGAGTGGGCTTACTCACAATGTTGCCTAAGAACACAGCCATGAATAAAGAATGGTACCAACATATCCTCAGAGAGCAACTTCTCCCAACCTTTCAAGAACAGTTTGGTGATGACCAATGCCTTTTCCAGCATGATGGAGAACCTTGCCATAAGACAAACGTGATAACTAAGTGGCTCGGGGAACAAACCATCAACATTTTGGGTCCATGGCCAGGAAACTCCCCAGACCTTCATCCCATTGAGAACCTGTGGTCGATCCTCTAGAGGCGGGTGGACAAACAAAAACCCACAAATTCTGACAAACTCCAAGCATTGATCATGCAAGAATGGGCTGAAATCATTCAAGATGTGGCCCAAAAGTTAATTGACAGCATGCCAGTGCAGTTTGCAGAGGTCTTGAAAAAGAAGTGTCACTACTGCAAAAATTGTATGAAATTAATTTGTCCAAACACATTAGAATACTAGTAAAGTGGAATACTTTTTCGCTGTTGGTCTTTTCCGGAAATACCACAAGGTCTAGGAAGCAAACCCAGTACCCGCCCCTCTAGCAAATGGATTCTGTTTGTAAAAGAGCCTCAGAAGGCGGATGGCTAGAAATGAACTACATACACCGCGTTACATATTATTGTGCAAATTATATTTTACACTGATTTTCCTAAATAGTCGATTCAAAAGACAGTCAGTATAATTTTCAAGTCACCAACTGTTAGGGTATAAGTCGAATTTCATTGAACAAACCACCCAATAAAAACAGTATTCTTTTTCAAAAACAAAAAACTCAAAATGCACTGTTCCAAACTATTATGCACAACAGAGTTTGAAAATCTTTTATAGTTTGTAAAGAACTGAAAATGTTAATTTGTTGAATTTGCAGCATTTGGTCATATTTACTGAAATCAATAGCTATTTCAATCAAACACATCTTAACAGGGCAATTTACATGTTAACATCGGACAACTTATTTGATATCACCTTCACAATTTTTGCATACATTTTCACACTTTCAGGGACCCTAAAGGGGCCTACCAGCTCTCTCCCCATGATTCCGGCCCAAAACATCACTCTGCGACCTCCCTGCTGATGTCTTAGCCTTATTGGGACATGGTGGCCATTCACCAACCATCCACTACTCCATCCATCTGGACCATCCAGGGTTGCACAGCACTCATCAGTAAACAAGACTGTACATGAAAATTTGTTTTCATGTATGTCTGGGCCCACTGTATCGGTTTCTGCTTGTGAGCATTGGTTAGGGGTGGCCGAACAGTAGGTTCATGAACAACTGCAAGCCTCTGGAGGATCCTACACCTTGAGGTTTCCGGGACACCAGAGGCACCAGCAGCTTCAAATAACTGTTTGCTGCTTTGTAATGTCATTTTAGCAGCTGCTCTCTTAACCCATTTACTCCTAAAACTCCTGCTAAAAACGGCTATAAAAACCTATGTTATTCTACGATATTCTACGATCCTTATCTCCTGAGGGTTTTCTGAAAAAATACTAAGAATTGTCCAGGTCTACCAAAACCTTAATATCTAAGCCTCTGTAGCACATAGAAACATTAACTGAATTCATTTTAAAGGTAAGAATCAGAGGTTTTATTAAATCATGCTCCCTTAGCACTAACATACCAACACATTCTTCTAAAAATTCTCAAAATCAGATGGGGAAGAAAAAATTTATAAATTAATTATATAAAATAAAACAAATGTCATTTTAAACATGCCAATACACTCAACAAACCATCTTGTTATGATATAAAGGTGGGGAAAGTCCTGAGGTTGAACTGGGAACAGTCTCAGTCTCTGAGCTCCATGGCTCACATCTCTCCTCTTCGGCTGTTGAACAGCATTATCCACAGACAGACGGACACACGGACACACGGACTGACACACACAAATATAAGCTTAACATTTATTTCCATCATTGTATTTATTTATGTATTATGTTATTTGTGAATATTTATAGTATTTATATTTAGTGATATTTATTCATTATACCGTAATTGTATTACTATGTATTAGGCAATTTATTCGTTATGCCATTATTGTATTACTGTTTATTATGCTATTTATTCATCATGCCAGTATTGTATTTATATATTACCATTATGTTATTTATTATTATCATTATCAACCATCATCACCATAATTACATTACTATTTATTATGCTAGTTATTCATTAATTAGTTTCCATCACCAACATGTCCCAAAGCTCATCAGCACAAATACACAAAAAGACATCCCGGGGCCTAGCATCCACCGGGATTGGCTGTTTCACCCCCGGTTCGCGGGTGAACTGCTTTGCCTTGCGCGGCAGGTAATCCTCTACCACCTTCCTATCAAACTTCTCACTATCTTCCAACTCAGTGCCCTCACTGTCAAAATCCTCCTCTGTCGTAGCCATTTTTAAAAACAAACCCACGTGTACGTCTGATTGACGTGATTTTCAGCTAACTATGATACATTTGTGTGGTCACGTTATCTTTAAAAAATCTACAAGAAACATCTTGTGTATTTGAACCAATGACAGTGCATTCTATGCTGCACGCATCATGAAATGGATGACAAATACGAAATGTTTTGCCCTACAGCATCCGTCAGAAATGGGTTAATCCGATTTAATTTGTCTGGTAGTAACCTTCCCCATAATGCCTTTATCTGCACAAACCCGTCTGTGCTCTGAATCAGCCACAAATCTCTTCCCAGTATGATGAACACGTTTAAGTTTTCTTGAAATCTAATGTTTTCATACCTTGTCCAAGACATTGCACTATTTGACGCTTTTCCGCAGCAAAGAGATCCTTTTTCTTTCCCATATTGTTTGAAACCTGTGGCCTGATTTAATATTGCGGGTCGTATTTTTACGTAGCTTATGAACTAGCTAAAAATACCAGTATTTTCGACATGATATTCGGTACCACGCTAGATAATGTTTTTATGACTTAAAACATAGATAGTTTTATACATTTATTTTACAGTGTTATCATTGTATTTCAAAACAACTGCCGATTTATAGGGAGTTCTATGCTAAATTGAATCCAGGTTGTAGTTTTAACAGTGGTGAGGCGTCAGGGCCTGCAAGGCCTTCTCTGCAGGCCCAAAGATAATCAGAATCAGAAATGTATCTTTGTACTTCTTTAATATATTTTTTAATAATATATATTTTACAAAGTTCATTTAAATTAGTCTAAATGGTGATTTCATTGCTCAGTACGTTCTTTTCAGTTGCCTTGCTTTTAGCGCATCTCATATAAATTATAGCTTTTATCCAATAAGATTTTTTCATCTGTGTTGTCTCCGGGTAGACTAGCGCCTTCAGAATTCCGAGTGAATACCGTCTGTTGTTGAAGCCCATCAGGACCATGTTGTTGTTCGTCATATTTTTTACCAATCAGATTTCGACTTTACCAAAAGTTCTTCTGGATATGTAGGAATATTTACTTTTCTATATTTTAATTGGCTGATCAACATCTAAGAAATAGCAGATTTTAGCTTGATAAATGTGACATAAAAGTACTCCTATCGGTACTCGTATCAGCAAGTACCCAAAATGAAATACAGTGAACCCTCGTTTTTACGCGGGGTTACGTTCCAAAAAGAACCCGCGATAGGCGAAATCCGCAAAGTAGTAACCTTTATTTTTTTTACAATTATTATACAATGAAATACTCCATAATACATTGAAACCAAAGAACAAAACCTTTTTACAGGCCCAAGCATTTGTTTAACAAATAAAAGTACTGTATAAACGGTTTTTTTACAAATAACTACTATACTGTAAAATAATAATTTTAATCATCAATACGAACTAAAGGCTTCAAATTGCGGAGATCAACACAGCTTGTAAACTTGTAATTGCAAGAGAATTTGCAAACTTAAATTTGGCAAGCTGTTTTACGTACATGTATAAACCGCAACGGTATTGACACACAGGTAGAGAAGAAGCGGAGAGACTGTTTAGCCAATCAGAATGCAGAACACAACGCACGAAGCAAATCCGCGAAGCAGCGAGACCGTGAAAGGTGAACCGCTATATAGCGAGGGTTCACTGTACTCTGTACTTGTACTCGTTCCATAAAAAGTGGTATCGGCCCATCCCTAGCCTTAAAGGTTCTTAACGGGGCTTAGTGCATGTACTGTATTTGTATTCAAGCAGGGGGAGATAAACAGACACACTTCATCCTGGCGCCAGGCCTGTTAATACTTGTTAATTATTACTGCTTGTTTTAGATCACTACTGGTGTGAAGCATGTTCAGATCGTATATATATAAGGTCTGTGGTTCAGATTCAGGGGTCTTAGTGGGCTGTGCCTTGGAGTGTGCGTGGTAAACCTGGATGTGCGTTTAATAATGCGTTACATTCTTATGGTTTCAGTCGTGTCGGGACAATTAGTGTATTGTAAGTCTCATAGGTGTTGAGCCTCATGTTAAATAACCTTTATCGAGTGGAATAAACGTATCTTCACTATGAATATGGGGTGCATTATATGCCGACTGACAACAACCTATAGCCCTAGAATGTCATTGTGAGGTTATTATAATGCGTTTTCATTTTGGGAAGATAGTGAAGGCCTAGGTGTAAAATGCACGGCCCGCCACTGAGTATTAGTCACGTTGTGAGGGTTGTGTCGTCTGTAACTGGACGTGTCCTCTCGCCTCCAGCACTCTCACTCCTCACCGTTTAACTGTTGACCTCAATTCACCACCATCAGTGTTGACATCTGCATGCGTGAGTGTGTCCTGCTCCCTTCCATGAGTCACTGTCTGTGCGTATTTGATTTGTCGTCTTTATGTTTTGGTGTGTGCAAGCATGCATGTACTGTACCAGTGAGGCTCTGTCTTTGAGCTTAGACTGGTACCACACAGCTCTCTTGCTTGTTTGCTTTCTATCTCACTTCCTCTCTCTGTTTGCTCTAGCTTGTCTCTTGCTGTCTTTCCTGTTGGTCTCTACTGTGTCTCATGTTTTTTCTTACATCGTTTACTCCATCTCCCCTTTCTATCTCCGATACCTGTCTCTCTTTCTCTGCCCCCCACTTTAGCTTTCTCTGTCTCTCACATGCAGTCCTGCCCAGTCATGCGCTCTCTTGCGGTCTATCTGTATGCCTGTGCATGATTCAGCAGTGTGGGTATGCACTCACCTCCATTGCACATCCATTCTTTTTGATCCTGTCAGCTTTCGCCCAATTGGTTGCAGCTGTTCCCTGTCTCATTGGATGCACTTTCAAGAGGCTAGCCAATCCGCTCCGCAGTCGCTGCTGCCTCCTTTTCCCAGGATACTTTGCCAGCTCTGCAGCAGTGACACAGCATTAATTTGAGAGAGTGAGTGTTGGGGAGGGAGGGAGGTGGGGAAGGAGGGAGCGATCAGAGAGGGAGTTTGCGACGAGCCAGAGGCAAAGCGACAGGCTGGAGGAAAGTGACAAACTATTCAGCGGGGGAGAGTTGGTGGAAGAGGTGTGCTTGAATGTGAGAGATTGATTGGCCACGAATCCAGACTTTAGTCTGCACTGTCGACCCTTTCCGTTAATCCATGTCTCTTAACTCGCTCTTGTTAATATGTGCGGTCATCCCTTTCTAGCTTAGGTCTTTAAGCATCTCATCTCCCTGCTGCCTGGACTGCTGTGTCTTTAGAGGACAGCTTTGCGCTGCGATTCGTGCCGATGATGACTCTGCGATGGTAGGGCTCCTACAAAACGCAGTGGGTGGATGGCACATTGGTACAGCCTGTTACATTGGCACAGGTTAGTCCCGGGTGGTTGGCCATGTCACTGACTCTGGCTTGCCGGTAACTAGTGTGGATGGCTTTGCTGTGACTTTGTGAGTCGGATAAGACTTTTAGAGTGAATAATGAATGTGCTAATCATTTTTCTGCATCGTTGTTCATTATTCAAATAAAATGTCTATCTGTATGTTTGATATTTCAATGATTAGTTAGTTTATATACTTTCAAATAGGGTTATTGTTACTGCTGATATTAACCAGCTGAACATACGGACATTAGAAAATAATTTAATGTAAATGTCAGGCATGGTTTAACTCTCACTGGTTTAAAAAATATTTAATAGAAGTTTCGTTTTCCTTTGCCTTTGAGCCTATTTATGAATTAATCAAGCAGGATTCATTTGGTTGTAGCACAAGGTGCCTGATATAATGCTTATGTCTTCATTATATCATTAAAATTTTGTGTGTCTTGTCTGTTTTTGTTTTTGTTTATGTATTTTCTGTATCTGTGTTTTTTTATGTCTCGTTGCGATGCATGTTGCCTGGTTTAACGGGCGAAAAGGATTTGTTGAACTGTTTCAAAACCACTTCCATGCACTCTAATCCCCCATCTGCAGCAGTGTTTCCTGGAATTGATAAGTCAGTGAAGAAGCATCTGGATTATGATTAATCAAATCCGATTTAATCTTCCGTTTAGGTTTTTCTTGGGATGGATTTTTGTGTTTGCATGGTCCCTTTCAAATGGTACATTTTGATCAACAATATTTTGTATGTGATAGGTTTCTTTTTATTGGCAGTATTATGATTTTAATATCTTAGATGGTATCTCCAATCACTGAACAATCTTGTCCTCTCAATGTTCCCAGTGACAAAGAGCTTAATTTAGAGCAGAAAGGGGTTTCCACTAGATTCCATTGAAACAAAGTCTGATTTCACAAACCCAAACTCAAGCTCCTGCGTACTACTCCCTTTTTCAGTTCAGGATTTGAATGTTTTATTTGAATATTCAATGAGGAGTGTTGACATCAACTGCCCTATTTAATGGAGAGCATAATCCTGTGTCACCCTTATGAATATGCATTGTTCAGTATATGTAACAACCTAAGTATTACAAAACATCTATTAGATCAAATTCTCATATAGCAAATAAGCACTTACATTTTATGTTAACCAAATCTGACATGACTGACACAGTTGGGTGTGACTTTTTATTCTGCCAATCCACATGTGAATAGTTAACCCTTATTTGACCCATGAATTTAAGATAATGGTGTAATACCAAAGCCTTCCAGGTGAGTCTAGCATGATCTGACATCTTCTTGGCTAGGTTTTGTCTGTCACACAACCAAGTCATGTAAATATTCTGCTTTAGTGTGAGACAAATCTAGCTTGATTGTGTAAATATGATCTTATATGATTCAGCTTCACACACATGTAGAAAGGAATGAGTACTAGAGTATAGTGTTGTAGTCATCATGTAAGTTTTTTAAATATTTCTTATTGAAAGAGTTAACTTAAAGGGGTATATACAGACAGCTGGATAAACTAAGGAACTCAATTGTATGGCTTGGGTTTCCACAGTTAGCGTAGTTTGCAACTGGGGTGATATTATTGCTTTTGCGTTAGAATACGGTTAGTCTACTCAAAACCAAATTGACATAGATTAAGCAGTAAATACAGTATATTAGGATTCACATGGAAACTGATTGCTTTTAAATAAATCAAAAGACTCATGCTATCCCAATGACAAATTGGTATAGAATGTGGTGTGCAAATTCACTGCATTGCAAAACAGTATACTCCATGATAGTTTGTTTCAAGCCTGACTATACAGTAGGTTCTCCATCTTTCTCTAGACCTCCAGAATGGGGAATTGCAAATTAGCATTGCGCTGCCCGGAATTTTGGATTGACAAGCCGAATCCTCTACCTTGCCACGTCGCTCTCCAGCGACTCCTTGTGTGCAGATGGGGCACCTGTAAATTCAATCGTGGAAGTATATTTGGTGAGCGTAATCATCCTGTGCGTGTTGGTTGAGCTGTGTGAAAAGAATTGGTGGCTCGGCGACATGTGGTTGGATATGTGGGCGCCCCTCACCATGCCGCATCTGTCCGAGAAGTCATTATTAGTTGCGTTTGCAGTAGAATTTGGGGAAACCACTTGAAACATTCGTTGTGTTGAGCTATTTCTATGGCTTTTGTTTGATTTGTTCATTACAAACAGCTGACAGTCTGCAAATCTTAACAATACACCTGATTTGCAATGATTGTTAAATGATTTAGATTACAACTGTAAGTGTACATGATGTTTTATTTCTGAACATTTCATGGTTTTGAGTGTTAAACTTCACCCATGCAACTCTATTGATTTGTATAAAGTTGTAAGATACTAATTTACAGAGTAAAATGATATGCCTGTTTTGTTAAGTTACCTGGCTAACGATAAGCCTGCTGTCTAAATCTGCTCTTGTGGAGGAGTCAATATTTAGATGTAAGAACCAGAAACACCTTTATTCACTACGTACATACAGTACTTCTACATAATTGTACGCTACATAAAGGTAGTGTTTGTGGTAGACGAATGATATGGAAAGTGTTATCGAAGGCTTAGGTTGGAATTTAACAATAGTGAGCTGTGTTGTTTGGGCTGATGTTTTCTCCATGGCAGTAGTCGCTTTTATCCTTGTTATGCTATTTTTAGGATTATACTGTACCAGACCTCAGTGGAGTGAAAGAGAGTGAGGCTTCCTCAAGGCCTTTTTCTACTGACAAAGACATTAAGTTTTTTGTCTTTGCCTGTCATAAATACAAACTGAGATGGCTAGCAGTCTGACACATACTCTGTTTGATCAATTGCCACCTATCCCCAGCCTTGCATTCCATAAAAGCAAATGTTTTCTGTGGATTGTGGAAATGAGGCTATCATTTAATCTTATTTGAGGAATCCTTTAGTGCATTTTGGCAATGTAAAGTACGTGGTTATGGCTGCTTTATCTGTAGGCTAAACTGTCTTGTGTGGCAAGATATTGCTGTTATTTTTATAGTTAGGCAATACTGAACCAGTGTGGCAGCATTTTTACACTACATTAGTTTGACTACATTTATAAACAAGACTTGTCATATTTGCATTGACACTACAATTTATTAAATCATAAACCAATGAAAATCTCATTGGTTGGATGTCACTCCAAGGTAATGTAACATTTTCCTGACAAATACACCACACGTTCACAGGTCCAAAGACGTACATACAGTACCACTCAAGTTCATGTTCAATGTCACCACTCAAGTTCATGTAACTTGAGTGGTGACATTGGTGGTCAAAGAATGTTTCCTGGTGTTGACTGGTAAGTAGTGTTGGGCATTTCAAGTCTTTTCGGTGAGCCAGATCTTGTGGCTCATTTCACCTGTAAGAGCCGTCTCATTTGAGTCCCGAACGGCTCTTTGTTTATTTAAATTTCATATAACCTCAGAACTGCAAACGAACTGCTCCTCCTGTAAAGATGAAAAGCTGCCTAGAACTATATGACAACTTGAAATACACCTTTAAGTAAGGCGACATCTTTCCTGTCCTAATTAACAGATTGTTGTATTATTTTTAAATAAATCAAGGAACTCATGGAGCCAAATTAGGGGCCTGCTGTTTTTGCTTATTTTAGGTTTGTGTTAAGCAAGGCTAGGAAGGCGGGATTGTATGCAGAGAGGAGAGAAAGACAGAAAGTCCACTGAGGTGTAGCTCAAAACCCCCGTTAGGAGGGGGAATGTTGGGTGTGGACCGGCGGATCTGTCTCAGGCATTGTACTTCTGCTGCAGCTCAGCACTTAACTCTGTGCATTGCTTCCACTTTATCAAATATGTATTAGTGAAAGTACTTTTACGGAAACATAACAAGCATAGCACTCTGAAGCCTTATATCTAAAAGCCAGGATACATGACATACTGTAGCTTTCAACAGATCCTCAAATTGAGTACTCATTCCTGGGTAGGTACAGTATGACTTGTGGCAACCAGTGGTGTAGTGGTAAAAATGGTGGGTAAACTCATCTTTATAAACCAGAAGCTAATACCTTTTTTAAACTGTATCGTTTGATTATTTTAATAAAGTTATTAATATCAACTTGTGTACATATTCTACAAATTACACAAAATCAACTGGAACAAATAAATTCAAATCCACATCAATTGTGTCCTCCCAAAATGTTTTATTTGGTTCTATTTTCACCAAAAATAGAATTTGAAGCAATTCATATTGAAATGTGTAATCCTTTTATGTTTATCTCATTCGAGATGTGAATATGTATTGTTAACTGCTGAAGTGCACCAATGTGGATATACAGTAAGCTTTGTGATAGTATACAATATATACATATATACATAATTAACGATCACCTCAAAACAGTAGCAACCAATATGTGGGGTCCAAAACCACATTATTTTTTGGGTCCCATTTTTTCTGTGTATTTGTTTATTATTATTTTTTGGGTCCCATTTTTTCTGTGTATTTGTTTATTTTTTCTTTGGCAAGTCTACATGATTCAATACTATTGCTGTTTAGCTAGTGCCATGACCTGAGACTGACCTCACACTTCGCAAATTTTTCTACCAGGCGTGGGTACACTTCAGCCTGGTTCTACAAAAATGTGGGCAAGTAAATTTCCCACCCTGCATGCAAAGATCGATCATATGCTTTCCGTATTTGTTGCCAAGCCGGTCCGGTACGGACACATATAGTTGATAAATTCAAAGGAAAGTTGATAAACTCAAGGGAGGCTATATCCATCAAAAATACAATGACAATTGAATTCGCAAGTGTTTTACTTGCACACAAGAAAGGGTTTCTAGAGAGGTGTGACAATGTATCCCCGTTCAACTATACACACGCTGACTCAATTAGAGAATGCTGGACCCCCTTGACGTAGTCATTGTACCGTGACCAGGATATGAACGCTTCCACTGTGACAAAGTTGTGCTGCGAGGCCATGGCTTAGGTCACTGCTCCATGAAAAGGCCTTATATTTATCCCGTTATACACTTTTTACAGCATGTGCCAATAAAAAAATATACGGTAACATATGGAACATATTAATAAAAATATTTGTGTGTGTGCATATGTAAACAGGTGATGTAGAGGTCTAATCCATTTCAATTGCACTTTCATAAATTGAGTATGGTGCCGAAAACATTTAAACATATTCACTGCCTCGACTTTACACAGGTTATTTTTAGGTAGTTTTGGCTCAGGTTTAAGTCTGTCACAGAACTGTGATTTGTGTGTTTGCATTTGGCATTTCCTGTATCAGTGAAAAGCAGGATGGGTAGAAGAATGCAGCTGACGTAAGTGTCTCTGTTCCTTGATCTTCGTAGTTGATATGAGTTTCTGTGCCTTTAGTGTGTGATCCTTTTACCCGTGTATCCTTGAGGGGACCTTATCTTCCCATAAAGATATTTTTACCTGAAAAATAGGTCCTGAGAAATGTTTTTTTTTGTTAAATGTCTTGTTGCATTTAAGCAGCTTGGGTGCTGGTGAGCTCAAAGTTTGACTTGTAGTCAGAAGGTTGCCAGTTCGATTCCCGACTGAGCCAAATGTTGTTGTGTCCTTGGGCAAGACGCTTTACCCTAATTGCTCCCAGGTCGTTACTGTAAATAAGAACTTACCTGGTTAAATAAAGGTTAAATTTAAAAAAAATTAATTAAAATACACTTTATACACTATGTTACTGTACAAATGACCAAAAAGAGATCTGGAATGCAAGATCAATCACAACTATTTACTGTACATGTAAGAAATGTTTTAGCACATGGTTTAGACATTTTTATTTTATTTAACTTTTATTTTAACTTTATTTAACCAGGTGGGAACGTTGAACATTTCCTAATTTGAAACGACGACCTGGAGAAGATAAAAGCGTCAAGGTGCAAGAAGACAAAGTTCCAAGCGTATTACACAAGGATAAAAAATTAATAATAATAATAATTTAAAAAAGAAAACAGGTTGTGGATCTTCAAAGTAAACGATGTAAGAATATTTACAAGTAGTGCAACATGTCTGAATTATAGGTGGATTAATTGGCATGCAAAGTGGCATGGCAATATACTGGACAGTCATTGCAAATAGGGTCTGAGATGCAAAATAACACTAGATTAGGTAACATAATGAGTATGGCTATGGAAATGTTAGTGTGCAAAATACACAAAGACAGCAGTGCAGGTGAATATGTGCAAGATGCGTTAAGGGTTTGATGAGGTCAATAGGGCATATTATAATGAAATAGCAAGTTTTTTTATAGTGTTTTTATTGTACATAACTCACAGAGCCAGTTCAATTCACTCCAGAGTCTTATGTCGGCCATCAGTGTTGACTGTCTGCATCCGAGAGTGTAACACTCGACGCTCTCCTGCCTCTCTTTCTCCAGGGTGCAGGGTGAGAAGAATAGGGAACTCTGCGACAGAGTCTTAGGATGGCCAGTGAAGGCTCCAGTAGCATCCCCAGCCCAGTGGTGCGACAGATCGACAAGCAGTTCCTGATCTGCAGCATATGCCTGGACCGCTACGACAACCCCAAAGTGCTGCCCTGCCTCCATACGTTCTGTGAGAGGTGAGTTGCACGTGTGTTGTCTGCCAATGTGACTCATTGGGTGGTAAAACTGTTTTATGGGTGCTAGAAAGTGACCTTTGCACTAGCTCTTTGTCAAATAGTAATGAGTATAAGAGCATTTCAACAAGCTTATGATTAAAGACAAACTCTGTTCTGAATGTTTTTGGTGTCTTTTGTCGTAATTAGAAATAGCCAATTTCATTATTAGACCCCCCTCCCAACTCCAGACAGCACTTTGCAGCTACACCTCTCTTTGGAACCCCTGGGCTAATTTCAAGAGCTTGAATGAAATCCTGGCCTCCCAAGGCCAGGTTTGAGGCTACAGAAACAAAATATTGTAGCTTTAATAAATGTCCATTCTGTGGCTTTCCTTGTAACCCTTTCAGACTGTCAGTTTGTGTCACAGAGAAGAAGAGACATCCTTAGAGCCGGTCCCTGCCTGTCTCCTTGTTCTCTAGACCATCTAGATCAGGGGTCACCAACCCTGGTCCTGGAGAGCTACCACCCTCTAGGTTTTTACTCCAACTGCACATAGTGTAGCCTCATTCAGCTTATCAACCAGCTAATTAATAGAATCAGGTGTGCTAGATTAGGGTTGGAGTGAACCTAATCTAACATCTCTTGACTTCTCTGTCTCTCCACTCTTCTCTGTCTCTCCACTCTTCTCTGTCTCTCCACTCTTCTCTGTCTCTCCACTCTTCTCTGTCTCTCCACTCTTCTCTGTCTCTCCACTCTTCTCTGTCTCTCCACTCTTCTCTGTCTCTCCACTCTTCTCTGTCTCTCCACTCTTCTCTGTCTCTCCACTCTTCTCTGTCTCTCCACTCTTCTCTGTCTCTCTTAGTCTCCCTTTCTGTCCATTTCAGACCAGCATGCTGACCTAGTGGTTAGGGCAAGTTCAGGAGGTCTTCGGTTCTAAGTCCATATTAACCAATGTGAAAGCCCTGTTATTCTGTCCGTTAGCAAGACAGTTAACACTTATTTGCCCCTCCCTGTACAATTCCCCCCTTGTAATTTCTGCAAATACAAATTGGATCTTCATTAGCTTTCCTGGGTGTAAATAATACTTTAAATGTATTCTGCCTTTCTCCATATTTCCTCTGTCCAGGTAAGGCTCAGTATAGGGTAGAAGGAACAGTCACGGACTGTGAATTATTAAATGTAAATTAAAATTCAATACAATTTCAATTTGTTTGGAACCGAAAAATATTTACCTTGATCAATGTTTTATCTTTGTCTTCTGTTAAGTACAATTTTAATCCACTTAATTAACATATAGACAATTGTCTCTGAAAATCAATGACTGCATTTATTTACTGTACTTCTACCTAGGAATTTCATTAGTAAGTAGAAAACAGTGCTATTGCTGTGTTTCGTGTCTAAAAGCTTGTATTTGTCTTCTGATATTTGTAATCCTTTTCTTTCATATACAATTCAATCCATGGTTTTACTAAAAAAATATTTATCAAATGGTATATCTATCGCTAATGAGTTAAAATACTGCTAAGGTGTACAACCCCAATTCCGAAACAGTATGGAAATTGCAAATAACAAAGACTTTTAAAAATTGTATTCACCTTGTGCTATATTGAAAACACATTATTAACACATTATCTAATGTTTTACTTCGTTTTTTTTTTCTTCGTAATTTTTTTATACACTCATTTCAAACCTGATGACTGCAACACACGAAAAAAGTTGGGACATTCAACTATTTACCACTGTGTAACATCACCTTTTATTTTAACAACAATTATTAAGCATTTGGGCTCTGAAGACACCAGTTTGCAAAGTTTAACAAATGGAATTTTCCCCCATTCATTATTATGCATGTCCTCAGCTGCCCAAGTGTACTGTACTTTGTACTCAAATTCTACCGCTTAATTTCCTCCTCTCCACCTTGCCTTCTACTTTAGGTGCCTGCAGAATTACATCCCGGCACACAGCCTAACGCTGTCGTGTCCCGTGTGCCGCCAGACGTCCATCCTGCCTGAGAAAGGTGTGGCGGCACTACAGAGCAACTTCTTCATCACCAACCTGATGGATGTGTTGCAGCGCCCCCCTGACAGCCACAGCCAAGAGTGTGCGGCGCTGGACACCATCAATGCCGTGGCCACGGGCCAGTCTCTCTCCTGCCCAAACCATGGAGGAAATGTAAGATAGAGGTCGAATATGGGCAGTCACAATGACTTGACCGAGGCACACGTATGCAAACACAGGCAGGGGTGTAGTCATTTGTTCAAACAACACATTTGAGTTGTGAAACCTTTCTTCCAAAAGAAGCAAACAGAATGAAGCAGTTTAGATAGACAACTTTCCTGGTCAAATAAAGGTTAACTGAGAACACTTTCTCATTTGCAGCAACGGCCTGGGGAGAAGGGGGGGGGGGATGAATGAGCCAATTGAGAAATAGGGATGATTAGGTTGCCATGATGGTATGAGGGCCAGATTGGAAAGTTGTCCAGGGCACCGGGGTAATCCGAAAGACTGCACCCTAGGCAGGGCAGATGTCCCCATCACTGCCCTGGGGCATTAGGAAGGATATTTAGACCAGAAGGGAGAGTGCCCCCTACTGGCCCACCAACAGCTCTTCAGCAGCACTGGTCTCCCATCCAGGGACTAACCAGGCCTGAACCTGCTTAGCTTTAGAAGCAAACCAGCAGTGGAATACAGGGCTCTACGCTGCTGCAACATGGAGCATGGAGGAGACCATTCATTAGATGTTGTATTGGATTAAATCTCTGCAGGTCCTTTGTAGTTTTATTCTTTTGGACTAAATTGTGTGTCAATGAAAACATTGTGTTTGGCTGAATGACTACACAACAGCAATTTAACTGCACCTACAGTAAACATTAAGATAAAAAGTAATACTATGTCAGACAGATGGAAACTGGCGTAACAAATTCAAACCATCTCTAGCTTTTAGAGGAGTAAATGATTCTACTGTGGCATTTACCAGTGTAGATAATGTCTCCGGTTCAAAGGCAGGAGATTCCGTGTCATTCAACTGCATAATACCATCTTTTTCTCTGCTCGCTTCCTACTTCATTGCGCTGTCTCCAGTCACCATAGCAACAGGTTTATTTGTATGTGCTTTTGAGATTTACAGTGCTGAATTTAGATAGGTATTTAGGGTTGTGCTGTCAGACTTGTCTAATCAGCTGTGAGCACCTGCACGGTGGCACAACACTACCAGCTTAGCAATTTCCAAAGTTTGGTGGAGAGGTTTTAATGGAGAATTTAACATTCTTAGTTCTGGATATTATGTTTTGGGGAAAGGATTTTGGATGATTTGTATGGCATATTTCTTCTTGTTCAAATAGCCAAGAGAATTTGTCAGTAAAACGATTTGTCTGTTCTTAAAATTAGTCATTGCTTGACCTTTTAAACTAACGTATTGCTGTTGTCTAGGTAATGGAATTCTATTGTCCGCCATGCGAGACTGCCATGTGCCAGGAGTGTACAAGCGGTGAGCATGCAGAGCATCCTACCGTGCCCCTAAAAGATGTAGTGGAGCAGCATAAGGCCTCGCTCCAGGACCAGCTCGATGGCGTCAAAAACAGGTAGGGCCCAATACATGCCCTTGATGGACGTTACTATATTATTTCTACCATACAGAGAGACTATAACCTGAAGGAATCCTTTAATGGTCATTATGACATCCCATGCCAAATTCTGCCCACTGCACATAATCCACAAAAGGTTTCTGCCCTACACACAACCCTGGGGAATATTAGTAAATGGACCCATCATTGTACTCTGAATATATCCATACATGGTGTCCCCTGAATCAGAGCATTATATCTGGTGGCCTGACCATTTTAGGGGGAAAAGTGCACTTTTAATGTTCTCGCTTTTTCTATCATCCCATCTTCTTTTAGGCTGCCAGAGATCGATTCGGCCCTACAGGTGCTGTCAGAGATTTTGCAACAGTTGACCAATCAGAAAGGCTCTATTGAGGGAGATATCCACACAACGTTTGACGAGCTGCAGAAGACCCTCAATGTCCGCAAGAGTGTCCTCCTCATGGAACTGGAGGTTAACTATGGCCTCAAGCAGAAGGTGGGTGTGTGGGTGTGTGTGTGTGTGTGGGTGGGTGTGTGGGTGGATGTGTGTGTGGGTGGATGTGTGTGTGTCTGGCAGCTTGGAACTGAAAAACAACAAGCAGGTGGTCAAAAGTAAATCTCATTAACTCCACAAAAGACTGATTTTCCAGTATCCACAATATACAAACTGACAACTGCCCCAAAATATCCGCACATTTCTTCTAAGAAACATAAAAATTCAGCAAAAAAAGAAATATCGTCCCCCTTTCAACTGCTGTCATTTTTCAGCAAACTTTTCAAAATAGTATTTCTATATTAAGGTTGACAATGATGCAAACAAATGTCCATGCAAAGGAACAACTGCTCATTATACCTATACCCAGAGATGGCTTTAAGTCATTTTATACAAGTCTAAGTCAAGTCAAAAGTCACGGCATACAAGTCCAAGTCAAGTCTCAAGTCTTAAGTTGTATAGGCTATAGTCATAGTCTGTTAGTCTAAAGCAAGTCCTTTCAACTTAAGTTGCATTTCATGGAAATTACTATTATTTGATGGGCTATTTTTTACATCATCAGCTGACAATCTTTACAATAATACTGAAATGTGATGTTTATTCTTGCTTCCGACCAATTTATTTTCTGATTTCATAAAGGTGATTGTTTGCTGTCAACATATTGGGACAACTAGATGTTCCTGCAACTAGAATAACACAAATAATCTTATTTATTTTCTTAAAGCAGTATAAAGACAACATCAAAAAGATTGATAACAATTTGCTATCATGTAATACCAACAAAAGAAGAACTGGCCATCTTTTACATAACAACTAGGGATGGGCATTCGATGAAACTTTCTTCGTCGATCGTCGGGAGAATTAACGATTGACTATCGATTAATCATTAATTTTTTATATTAAAATTAATTAGTTGTTTAACTTTTTATAAATCCAATGAAAATATAAAAATACAGCGTGTTTTTCCTCGATGAGATCTTCATTACAAGAAGAACAACTTGTGGCAGTTAAACTGGATGTTTGGTTAGCCTAAACTTGAGTATGAGCTGCAGTGCTGTAAAGCTGCGGAACCTGCAGCTGCGAGCCGGCGTTCTTAAACAGAGACCCTCGTTTGTTCCAAAATAAT
>JACXGM010010082.1:0-26714 GCA_016801145.1 Umbra pygmaea | reverse complement strand
TTAAATAATCTTTTAAAAGATTGAACCGACTTCATTCAAAGTCAATGCTATCTAAATAAATAGCTTACATGTAGTAAGCTACTTTTCCAATTTTTTTGTAGCTTAGCTTGCTACATTTTCCTGGGGGGGAGCTTCAGTGTAGTGAAGCTTCTTTTAGTGTAGAATAACTAGTAGCTTAGCTCACTACATTTTACAAGTATCTTGCCCAACACTGCAAGTAGGGCTGTAGCTATCGATTATTTTAGTATTCCTGTATTCTACCGGTCATTCCACCGTTTTTTTTCGAGTAATCGAATAATCAATACTTTAGTTTAATATTCTGAAAAAACTATTTTTTATTGCCTACATTGCTTACAATATCATCTCTCTAAAAACTAAATATTAAGTGCAGCTAAGTGGCATATTACATTTTTTTGGTTCCCCTAATAACCTTTTACTGAAAGGTTCCTTGAAGAACCAATTTTTTCTTAGTGCCATTAAGAAATGTGAAAATAATGCATAACTGCACAATACTAAACATGTTTCCTTTTATGTTACTAATATAAGTTTAAATATATTTTGCAGTGTAATTAACATAGGAAGCACACATCTATTTATAGCAGTCAGTGCAGAGATTGTGGCACGCCACCACAAATAAATCAATGTATGGGAAACACAATTTTACTCCAAAAATGTAAGGTCACATGAGATTGATGGTGAAGAACCATTTTATAATCTAAAGTACCTTTTTGCGCTCCAAAGAACCTTTTGTGCAATGGAAAGGTTCTTTAGATGTTAAAGGTTCTTCAAGGAACCATTATACCCCAACACAGAAACTTTGAAGAACCTTTATTTCTTGTGTATAGCAAACAATTTGGCACTTTTGATCAAACTGTGGTAATCACTACATATTTTCTTGTCTTTGTTCTTGGTAGTTGTCGTGCTAGGTGTAGTTTTATCATCCGTACAATGGAATGGATGTTTAAATTAGACTTAATGTTTTCTGTTGAGATGCAGAAGCACTGACATTGTGCTATTATTGTGTTAAGCTAGTTCAATTTTGCAATAGACACACTGTACAGAGTTTTCATTTTAATTACGTTTGAACTGATTCCAAACTTTTGACACTTTCTGTCGTTTCTCCAACCTGTCTTTTCGCTTAGCCCCTCACTATTTACTTACGCTCTCTTTCCTCATGTTGTAATCTGCGTCGTCAGTCTTCATGGCATTCCTAGCCTTTACTAGTTTCGCCTTCAGATTAATAGCGCTTGATTCAATGTGATAAACATCATGTAACAACAAAGGAAACATTACACATTTCGAAAATATGCCACTAAACTCTATTAGAAAAGTGTGATATATTTACTTACTTATAATATTTTAATAAGACCATTTACATTTGCAAACTGGATCGCGTCAGCCCAGTGTGCGACAGTAATAATCATCCTTGCGGAAACACTGTGCGTGATACAACATTGGTAACATTGATAAAACGAAGCTTTGAGGCAAAACATTTTGCATCTATGCTTTTTTGTAATCAAATTATTCGAGTTATTCGAGGAATCGTTTCAGCCCTAGTGTCAAGCATTGCTGACTAAGTTCTGAATAGTCAACTTATTACTATTGTATAGTAGTGATGTGCAGTTCGTGAACATCTTTTTTAGTGACTCGATCGTCGCAAGCCCATTTTTTTGTGACTCGTTCAATTGAATGGCTGGAAACAGATTCTCATTCTCCAACATGAAACCCAACGGCTGTTTGTTTTACATTTTCAAATATCAAATATATCAAAATGCAGCAGCATAAAGACATGATCAAACTGATAATTGAATGCAAGTTGCTATAATGAATGCAATTCAATCATTGTTTATTGTCTGATAATTGCTCATACAGGACACCCAACACAATCCATACTTAATATAAGGATTATTGAATAAATAATATGACACAAACCGCTTTATACAACACAGCCTATAATTAAACGTACAATATGTAGTTTTTGGCCGCTAGGGGTCACTCAATCAAAACAATAGCAAAAGATGTACTTGGATGACGTCGGGAATTAGCGTGGGATCATGGGTTTTGTTATCGTTGTCAATGACAACCTTCCAATTTAGCGTCTCCGGCAGGAAAAATGTTCACTGACAAAATGATGTATTGTTAGAAATCCACGTTATGTTTGGCGGTTCCCTGGAACTTAGAGCTTCTAGAGCAGTCAAAGGTTATATGACGCCATTGACGGAAGACAAAATGAAATGTCCCGCGTTTTCGAATTATATTACAAATTTCTCTGGGTTTGAAAGTTGGTGGAAACATTTAGGATAATTTAAGTACACAAATAAGAAATATATATAATATATAGTGATGTTTGCTTTTTTAATGCAAAGTACGTCTTTTGTTATTGTTTTGGTAAACTACATATTGTACCTTTAAGTGAAAGACTCATGAACGACTGACTCATAAAATATTTATATTTTTTTCTTTTTCACCCGTAGGGGGATCAGATATGCTCTGAGAGTTACTGACTGAAATGAACGAAATTACTCAAAATAATAACTATTTTTACTGAACGACTCAAAAAGATCAGATTCATTAAATATAGTCAAACTTCCCATCGCTATTGTGTAGCTATTGGTATGAGGGAGAATCATTTAAACTTTCTTGGCCTGAACGTAAATTTGGAACAAACCATTTCTTAGAGTGGATGGAGGGGGCATCGGAAAAATATTTTTAGAGAACGTGAATGATATATTCATCACCAACAGCATTTAATTTTTCTTTTTTTTAATTAACATGACAAATATAACAATGGCAATATGCAAACCCTACTATAGTGGGCCCATCCAAGTTAATGGCCCTGTGAATTATATCAACCCTTCCTGCAGCAGAGACAGCCTTACGTACCCAAAATTCTAAAGCTGCAGGCCAAAACCTTGTTCAGGAATATTGAGCTGTTACTTGTCTTCTGACCTATGTGTTGGTTCTAGAAAGTTGTGTCCATTATTAACATTAAACAATCAATGAATTTAATACATTTTTGAACCATTTTTTCTTCATTATAGTGCATCAGACATTCTGTGGTCAGAGCTTTTGATTGGTTCTTTTAGAGTTTAAAGGAGAGTGCACATTTGTTTCTATTGAGATGTTGGAATTATTTTGAAGTGGATGTATATAGGTTTTTTACTTTTTTACTTTTTCAAAGTCAACTATAATGATAACACTATAACTGGGAGTTTTCCTGCCACATTTAAAGATTATTTTGTAAGTAAAGACTTTACTATTAGGCCAATACCAAATAATGTGTCCAAACACAGAGCACATTCCCCTTCCCCTTGAATGTCACTTTAATTCACACTCTTCCTAAATGTGTGTGCCAAGTATCAGAGGAGGTCTCTCTCATCAGTCCCTCAATTAAAAAGACCACATTGGTCTCATGTCCAGTCCACATCAATAGTCATAAAATCCTCCAGGCTGTTGAAAGCTAGTCTAAACCAGACATCACTGGCGGAGCAAACAAACATCCAGACCAGCACAACATCAACAGTAGAACAGTAACTCAGCCTGGTCACATGGTTCAACCAGCAGTCACACAGAGTAGGGGAAAGGAGCACTGCAAATAACATAGCTGCTCTTCATACACAGATGCATACCCAAGCAAGCATGCACAAATACACACACACATATACACAACAACCCCATTTTCCCATCTTCTTCCTCAAATGAATACTTTTTGTTTTTAAAATAAGCGTTTATGTTAAATGAATAATTTCTGGCCTAAATTATACATTTTTCCCTATGTGGTCACTAACCAAAATTACACAGAGTTGGGGCTATTTTCTCCCTGTTTGAATTGTGTCCTGCATTCTTGTATCCCAGCGGTGTATTTAAAGTTTCACCCGGCACCAGGCCTTTCTTTAATTAGACCCAGTTAGTAATTAACTGGTGGATATTGTTTATTTCAATTATAAGGGTCCAAAGGCTTTTATAGAATGGAAGGGACAGACTGGTACTTTAAGGCTTCAGACAATTAACAGTGTCCGGTCAGCCATACTGGTGTAGGCTCCTAAGAGGAGATGACAGGACAGGAAGAACTGAAAATATGAGCACGTGAATTGTTGCTCTGCTGCCACGTTACAGGGTCAGAAGGCTGCTTTACAGGTCAAACATTCAGTTTGGTCTGATTTTGTAAATGTCCAGCCAACCCTAGACCCCGCTGTGAGTTGAGTCCTGTCACTAACAGCTGAGGTAAAAGTTTCTCCTGCCCATAGTTTTGGTACCGTACATTTAGGATATGTTTACCATTTCCTCCTAACCTTAATCCTTTAAAGTATTTCCCTTACGTTCAGATTTATTTTAAGTTATCATATGCAGTTGTTTTAGAATTATTATAAAATGTATCATCTATCAAATTGTTTTTGAATTCTAGGACACCTATAACATTAAAACACAAGTTATTTTGTAGACCTGTATATTGCAATCCGTAACCTGTCCCTCTGCGTTAAAAAAACAATGTGACCTACCAACGTTTAAAAACTGTGTGCATAACAGGGAAATAGTTCCAAAATCTCTGTGCACCAGTGAAGGCTGGTGGAGTTTAAATGGAATGGAGTTAAACACATTAAACCCATTGTGAGAACATTACATTTCCTTCATTAAAGCCAATAATAGGAGCACATTCTCCTTAATTATGTTCCCCAGCCTACATGTTTATCTTTTTTCTTAGGGGAAGGATCAGCTTCAGTATTCGACATAGGTATTATCTTCGTTCTAAAACATACATCATTTCCAATCCCACAATTTTTTAAATTATTGCTTTCTATATTGTACCCCCACATCCTAACCTTTAACCCAGCCTACATCACAGTTTACCTAAGAATCTGACCGGGGGTGTAATTTCTTTGTAACCCAAATAGATCTCTTGCATTCATATGTTCACAGATGGATTTTATTGAGATTTATATACTGAGACGGTTACACAAAATCAAGAATTTTCAAAAATCAACACAAAGTGATGATATTAAAAGCTAAGTTCCTGTACCCACATGTAATGTATTAATACACACATCAAAAGTCCAAAATGGAAAGCCCCAAGACGTGTGATATTAAAAGCAGTTCATTCGCATTCGGAAATCGACACTTTTTGACCTGCAAATAGGAGCCACCAGAAACCCAAACTGCTAAGGTGAGTTTTTTTTGTAAACTCTGTGTACACAAACATTGTTCTCAATGCTGAAGTTAATGTGTACAGCCCCTGGTGATACTTTGAGCAAAGTTTCATGTTGTGTCGAGCCTTTTTAGTGTTTTAAAAAAAGCAAATTTGATGCCCCAATCACTCCCATTCAAAAGGCGATTTGACCGAAACCAAAAATATGAAAAATCTTGAAAAACCTTATGCTTTTAAATGAATGTTTGACTCGCGTACGTTAAAAAAGACCTTATGTTGCATTTTGACGAGAGTTACGCTTTAATGGTAGCCTGGTTAACACCAGACCCTTCTCAGTTCTGACTGAGAGTGGATCTGGGCAAGGTTCATTCACAGCCCAATTCCAAAGGGGCGTCACAAACGGACGCCGCTCAATTGCCTCTCGGCGCAATTGGAGATATCAGACTTTTGCCGAGTCGTGTTGGCAAGACCGCAACAATATCTTTTTTTTAGATATGAAGGCTTAGAGTGTTGTTGTTTGCTCAGTTTTTAACAAAAAGGAAACAATAAAATTGCTTAAAACAGACGCGATAGCTCATTGGAACGAGTGATATTGCGGATGTTCCATTGCAGCAGCCATCGTTGTGATTGTCTGCTTCAACCAATGACAATACATAGCTGCGCTATCGTCATCGTATAAAGCTTGCCTCAACGATTATGATTGATGGCTCGATTTGGAAAAATTGGAAATGGGCTTGAATGGGCTCTTGGCCAGACAGACTTGTAGAGCAAATCTAAATTTGCCCGAAAGTCCATCAAGATTCTCCCAGGCTAATTTAATGGAATACACAATTGTAATTATTGTCAGATCTAGTTTTGCTTAATGACAGGGCAGTAATATCGATGAGCCTCAAAGTAGAATTCCGGGCAATTTCAACATGTAGCTGTGTTGTTTAGAAATTTGAAGTGCTGTCAGTAGAGAGACAAACTCAAACAATCTGTGTTGCCTACACTGTGTCATCCTCCTGCTCCAGTTTACACCTGTTACGCTAAAACGGGGCACGTTTTAAATATTCTTTTAGCCTCTTAACATGTTTGAAATGTGATTACAAGTGCATAGCCATGTGCAGTGATTCCTTTAGCGTGAACACAGCAAAATCTGACTGCAGTAGATGTTAAAGAAATGCAAATAAGTTGTGATAAATCAGCCGGTGCACATACCTCTGTTTATTTCCTGTTTTCCGCTGAAGTCCACACTAGTCGTTGTCAAACTCCAATATAAAATCTAATATTCCAAAATTGTCCATGTCTGAGATTGGTCATATAGTGCACAAACTGCCCCTTTTATGTGAACATGCTTGTCGCTAGATTGGGAAATCCTGGGTCAATTTAACAAATTGATAACCACCATTGGGACATCTCTTACATAGATCTCAGGGCTCTGATCTGACTTAGGGGTTTCACAATTTAATAACAACTTAACATCAAAAGAGAGCCTTTGATTTGATTGATTCCATAAATGTATTTTTGCACATGTTTAACTTTGCCATGTCTGCCTTCATACTAAACCATCTGTGGTTACATGACCTTGTATCAGTGGTTAGGTGTAAACTATACCTTCTCCCCCAATACATCTGTCCCATTTACATTTAATGTCCACTTTTACTTACACTATCTATCCAGAAGTATGTGGACACTTGACCATCACATCCATATGAGCTTTTTCAAAACCTTGGGCAGTAACATAGAGTTTTCTACCACCTTTACAGCTATAACAGCTGCCACTCTTTTTGGAAGGCTTTCTGCAAGATTTTTGAGTGTGCCTGTGGGAAATTAGCTTTCAGCCAAAAGACTACAGGATTATGCCTATAGACTACAGTGTGCACTTGGTTTGAGCTAGGGGCAAGGGAACAGATAACCTGAAGGGAGTGGACAGGTAAGTGTTATTTTTGGAAGTGGGCTGTTTATTAGAACGCTACAGAAAGCTAACATTTGCTAACAAGCATTTTAAGGATGACCCAAATATTAAATCTTAACAGCCTTAATTATCAGAGCAAGCTTAAAATACAGATTTTCTGGATTCTTAGCCAAGATTACATGCTGACAGCAGCCCCAGATTTGCTAGGGAGATGCCCTGAGCCAGGTACTGATCCATGATTACTGACATCATTGCATGAGAAAGACAACAGATTGATAGTGTGAGAGGAAGAAAATTAGAAGGATCTAGAAAAACCCAGTACGTTCTATGTTTGTGTATGAGAGACAGTGAAGGAAATGTATGACTTTGTGTTTGTGTGGATAGGCACGGCCAGTTGGCCACATGAAGGGGGACGTCTCTGAAAGGCAGCAGTTTAATGTGGAAATGGGAACAATGTTTCTTACTTTCAAATATTGACATGAAGCAGGGGCCACATAACAAGAGCCATGAAATTATTCATTAATAATGGATTCAACACTGCTTTGTGTGTGTATTCATTCTTCTGCGTGTGCCAGTTTAGGGTTGCACAATAGTGTCTGTGTCTGCTAGTGTTCATCATTCATGAGCATGTCTGCTAGTGTACATCATCCATAACATTATCTGTGTCTACATGTGTACATCATCCATGCTCTGATGCTACCCTTAAATTTTTTTAAGTCCACTTTTATGGGGCTTATTCGAGCTCTGCACTGTCCCCAGGCCCCGTAGTCAGCCAACATATACCCTTCACTGTCCCCAGGCCCCCTAGCCGGCCAACATGTACCCTCTACTGTCCCCAGGCCCCCTAGCCTGTCAACATGTACCCTCTACTGGCCCCAGGCCCCATAGCCAGCCAACATGTACCCTCCACTGGCCCCATGCCTCATAGCCGGCCAACATGTACCTTCTACTGTCCCCAGGCCCCCTAGCTGGCAAACATGTACCCTCTACTGTCCCCAGGACCCCTAGTTGGCAAACATGTACCCTCTACTGTCCTTAGGCCCCCTAGACGGCCAACATGTACCCTCTACTGTCCACAGGCCCCCTAGCCGGCCAACATGTACCCTCTACTGTCCCCAGGCCCCCTAGCCAACCAAAATGTACCCTCTACTGTCTCCAGGCCCCCTAGCCAGCCAATATATACCCTCTTCTATCCCCAGGCCCCCTAGCCAACCAGTATGCACCCTCTATGGCACATTGACACAAACAATGAGTAAAAAAACACTACATTTTCAAATCAAAGTTATCCTGGCTTTAAATAGAAAGGACAGAGAGTGAGAAAAAGAAGGATCTGAGGGGAGCGGGCTAGGGGATGATGGAGGACAGTTATGCACAAATTGTCTTAATCTGTATCCACAGATTTACTGTTAGTTTGGAAGGGAAACTAAGGATTTCCTGGCTTCTCTCTGGGACTGAAGAGTTAGATACTAAACCCATCATCTGAGTATTGAATAGCCATTCTACCATTACATTTCCAAGAATAGACCAATCAGTTATAATTTAAAGTAATTGGAGAATATTTATTTCAGGCATAACATGCTAGGTTATTGAGGTTAAGGTTAGGGTTAAGTTAAGGTAAACTGACTATTGTTACATTTCGGATACATACAAGCCTTTAGGATTCCATGGGTCCATAAACATACATGTGTACAATGTTTTTTACGATTTTTTACATATAGCCATGAGAACAGCCTCTTCATAGCTGTGTGACGAAATGCACGACTCAATCTTCAGATGCATGACACTGAACATTTTTTAGATGGTGTTGTGTACTGTATGTGTGTTTGTGTGTCTGTGTGACTGCATCCTTGTTAGATCTATAGATACACAAAAAGAAAGAGGGAGAGAGGAGATCTGTCCAGGCCCCGTCTGGCTCTCATTTAGAGGATAGTAATGTGATTAGCGTTGTTTAGTTTTCACAGCTCCAGCCAGACACATTTTTTGAGAAGGCTGAGTGTGTGTGCACATGTGCACGTGAGCTCACATGCGTGTGTGCCTGTTCTTGTTTACAGTACTATTGTTCTGTTATTTAAACCTAAGAGGTTTACATCCTACCCAGATATTGTCCCTCTCCTTTCTCAACAATCATTAGGTCTGTTTGTAGATCATTGGCTGGGACTTGTAGATTGACAAGCTTTACATACAAAACCGGAGAACACCCACCAACTACAGAGGAGCATGGAGAACAATGAAGTGAGGGGAGAGAATAATGCACAAGACAGAAAGACAAGACCCAATGTATCTGTTTACTCTCGTCTCCAGCTCACTACAGCCTGAAAATTGTCAGCCGTGAGCGGATTTACACACTGTTTGTCTCTGAACCAATGTGGTGGTCAATTATACGGCTGAGAATTTTTTGTGTTTTAAGGCTGGGTTGTAACAAAAGCCTAGATTAGCTGCAGCAGGGGTTAGAGCCTCTCTCCTTACCCAGACCAATCGGTTGTCTAGGATAGTTACTGCTCATTATCCTGTTAGCCCTACCCATCCAGTCAATCCCTCTTATTATTATACTACTCAATCAAGGCTGATCAAACAGGAATTTAGTTGTTTTATTGCAGGTATTTGTGATTTTCCTTTTCAGTCATAACGTCTTTTTACATTCCGAGAGATAATGATAGATACCGATAGCTTTCAGCAGCATTTTCAGAATCCGCACAAAGTCATTTCCATAGTTTTTCTTTACACTGTCATGTCTCCAAAATGCAATTGCGCGTTTGTGGGTGTGTCATTGAAGACGTCTTGAGCTGCGTGTGGTCAGAATCCAGCACAGCCTAGCCCACTGAGTTACTGTATATTGAATAATTTCCCCGCAATCTACCACAGTCGTCCTCAAACCCTTCCATGGAGGGCCTAGTATATGCTGGTTTTTGGTCTTTCCCTTCAATTAGAGCATAATTAGGATCTAGACTGCCAGGTGTGGGGAGAGCCTAACCAATTAGTGAGCTACTCCATCAGCCTTGTACAAGGTAAAAGCAAAAACCTGCATACACTAGGCCCTACGTGGAAGGGTTTGAGGACCACTGATCTACCATATATCTCCGAAGTTCTCCCAAATGACGATCTCAGGAAACTATTTAGAAAAATTGAATTTCATTGCCAACATATTTGTGGTGTTTTTACGTTTCAGCTTCACAGTTTGTTATTAGGTTAAATTCGTCACGTTTCATTTCGCCGGTTCATGTGAGAACATTCCACACATTCCATACTGTACATTCCATGGCGTTCAAAATTATATTCTAATGTTCACGGTTAAGGTTAGCCATGTGGTTACTTCAGTTAAGGTTAGGATAAAGGTTATGGTTAATATTACAAAAAATTAGCTGCACATCTGCATCACGCTGGAATGGAGAACAAAACACACACCGAAGCCTCTATCTGGATTTGAAGTCTCTGGGATGAAAGTCGTAGATTTATACGTCAAACCACCATCCCCATCCTCCGCTGTACAAAAACTACACTATTAACATGCTACGTCATTATCTTCATATTTTCATATTTTACGTAATTTGGTTTTAAAATTTAATTCAAAATGTAATAAAAATTTAACGTAATTGACCCTCTCATATGTTCATATTTCAGTTTTGCAAAATGGTCCCCTTTAGAACATAATTCAATGCGATATTGGGCTACCCGCAGTACACATTTCTCTAGGGCTATTAGCAAAGCCCCAAGTGGGATATTCATAGACAGTAAAATGAATGGACGAACAGATGCCATTCATTCCTTCTGGAGAGCAAGTGAAGTCAATTCAAAGCACTTTCAGTGGTAGCTTACTGCGCAGCCTCAAGCTGAGCGTGATGACATAGACGTGACGTGAGCAACATCTCTGAAAGTATTAATTCTTCTCGTAGTCATGCCAATAGAAATCTGAATCATTCAGAATCTCGCCTCTTGCAGAGACAGAGAGCATGAGTAGGAAGTATTTCCAATCCATCAAAACGTTGCTGAAATATTTTGTTCTGATGCTTTTCATGGACTTTCTATGGGCTTCTCTCTTGACTGTATGCCACCACATCCCCCGATTGCCTGCAAGCTTCTCCTGGACTGTATGGTAATTTCTCTACTGTGCAACAGAAAGTCCCGTGGTTATCACACAACAGATAGCATATTTTTACAAAAACGGCTGCTACGGGCAAGGTAATAAAGCTTTTTATACATTGTCCTGAGTTTACACACTACAATTGTCACGTCCCGACGTCAGCTCGAGCGGATTCGGAAAATGTTTCTGAAAGCTATCGGTATCTATCGCAGTGTAAAAAGCCTTATAGTCTGTTTGCCACTTAAGACTTCAACTCAGTTTTACCCCTGCTATTAATGACTAGCTCTGGCCCAGGTGTGTTTGTGGTTAATGGGGCTAGCTGACTGGCTGTCCCTTCTACAGAAGATAAGGTTAGAAAAGATAAGGTTTTATCTGCCCACTGTTCTTCCCTCTATCTGTTTTACAATGCTGCTGAATGAACCGCTGCACTGGGAGACACCCGAACACACACACATCGACATATATCCATGGGTACGTAAACACAAACAGAGACGGTAAACTGAAAACACAACCTTCAGACAAACAGACAAAGAGACACACAGACAGATAGATAGGGATTAATGTTTTAACTGGGCCCTCGTTAACAATCCTGGTAAACACTTTTTTGTCTGAATCTGTGTAGTAGCATACACCACACTCACACACATACACAGACACAAACTGATCATCTCTTTTCATATGTGCTTTGTTCTGGGCAGGAGGTTCAATAATGTTATGGAACAAATAACAATGTTGCAGGGGAAGAGGTAAATTGGATTAATGGAGTTTACCTCTATTAGTGCCTGGGTGTGAGCGCTGGGGCATACATTACTTATCTTTATCTCTCTTCCCTTGTCACTCATTCTCTGTTCCTCTCTTCTTCTCTCTGTCCTTCTTTGCCTCTCTACCTCCATCCCTTTCCCTCTTAACTGTCTCTCTTAGAGTTGTTTCAACAATAAGCACTTTACTGGCTTGGGAAACAAAGCAAGTGAAAGAAGTTTAAAATAGAAGAAAAAAATATGTATTACATAAACATTACACAAACAAATGTCTAAGGGCTACATGCCTTCTTCTCATCCTCTCTGTTAGGCATAATCAAAGTGGGCCGTTGGAATCCTCTGCCCGTCCACTTTCTGACAGACTCTCCTGAGGCCACCGTGGCTGACATGCTGATGGAGGTCTATCACATGGTCACTCTCCGCATACAACTACAGAGGTGTGTGATGTCATGTGCAAACAGGTTTTACCAGAAATTAGTGGGACAGTACTTAGTGGGAAATTAGTGGGACGTGCGTGCGTGCGTGCGTGCGTGTGTGTGTAGGTCATAATATGAGTGTGCAAAAAGTGTGTGTGTTTGTGTTCATTGTGTCACAGCTTGTAATGTCATCATTTATTGTAAGGCTTCCCTGTTTAAACATACTGTACATAGATAGATACAACAAGATAGTTTTTGGGGGCTGCACTATACATTCCAAGCATTGGAGTTAAGTCTGAAATACTCCAAGTTATTGAATCAGATGAGCATCTTTTGCTGACTGATGTCATCTTGGCATATTTGACATTATCACAATAGTTCAGCAGTTACCTATAAAATCTAAATTGGGAGTGATCCAAAGAGTCAATTATCCCAGACCCCAGCATCAGAGATTTATCTATTATCTGCCATTTTGACAAAGCAGACATTCATACCAGTAATTTGCAGTTTTGCAAAGAATGAGTGAACTTGGCCCTGATAGCCAGATAAACACAGATAGATGGACTCCAGATGAGTTGATTGTGTACACTATTGTGTTGTTGCATACCATCCAGCTATGTTTACCTCTGTCTCCATAGTGATGCTGTTGCCTGACATGTACAGTATTGCCCTCAGTGGCTGATATGATTTCAGGACAATACATAGTGGTTTGTGCGATTGTACTGTCTATGGATAGGCCAGTGCATTCCAGTTCGCCTGTTAAACACTAAATAGTTTAGATGTTTAAGAATTCAGTTTGTACTCTCAGTGTGTGGAGGTGATGGACTCACAAAACGGGTGCCCTAGGACAGGAAGTAGGAAGGGATTGACTTCTGTGTTTTTGTAGCTTTGCCAAGCTGGAAGACCTTCCGTCAGAGCAATGGAACCATGCCACTGTCAGGAACGCCCTAAAAGAGCTTCTCAAGGAGATGAACCAGAGTACACTGGCTAAGGAGTGCCCTCTGTCACAGGTAATACGGCACCATAAGCTACCATCATTAATACACACTTGTTTTCTCTTAATTTTCTAATACATCAACAGTTAACATCATTTTTTGTTTAAAAAGCAACAAACAATTAGGTAAAATATTTGCATTGCTTGGTTGACGCCAAATCCAATACTTTTTTTTTTGCAGTGCATATATTTCCATTTTACCATTTTGTTGCAAAAGCAACAATACATTTACCTTTGTTACCTTTGTTGATGGAAAAGCTTGTTGGCTTTCTTAAACCACAAACATTAGGAGTCTTAACTGTTTGTGTTATAACAGAATGTGATGACATTACGCAATCTCATCCACAATGTAGAGGCTTTCAAAGATACCGGTATTTGGGTGATGATATTTGCATCAAGTCTGCGACTTTCTCTGCTTTGAGATGAAGAATGATTTCAAGGCATTCCTTGTAAAAAGCTCTTATATATCTTTTATTTCACCTTTATTTAACCCGGTGGGCTGACTGAGAACAGATTCTTATTTGCAATAAAGATCTGACCAAGATAAAGCACGATTACAACATAAAGTTATACAGAAAAATACAAAATACAGAATAAATATATTTGCCATTAGGATTGGCCAGGTCACTGGATTGGTGGGAGACAGTTAGTAGTAAATGTCCACATCCTTAGTAGATTTTACAGTCTGATACTTTTTGATGTACTATAATTCAATCACAAAAAGTATGTGGAAAAAAACAGAGGATTCTACTGTGTGCTGTGGCGTAACAAGTTACCCCGAAATCCCAAATCAAAATTATTCTCAGATGTTATTGCTGCCATAAGTGCTCCTACCAAATATTAACACTTTAACAAGCAATCCAGACATCTTCATTTCATAATTTGTAAAATGTTCTATAAATGTATTTTTGAAATTGGAAATTAAAGAGTGTTCTATAGATTGACAGGGAAAATGATTCTCCTTTGTAGGCATTTTAAATCAACAATTTGTGATTTAAGTAATTTAGCAGGCGCTCTTATCTAGGAACAGTTGCAGTTATACATTTTAAGATAAGCAGGTGAAACAGAGATGCAGCAAAGTAGTAGTAAGGACATTCTAATCAATTAAGTATATGTTAGTTATTGTACCTGTGTGCACAATTATTAGGCAAGTCAGTATTTTGACCATATCATCATTATTATGCATATGTTCCAACTGCAAGCTGTATAAACTGGAATGCTTATTGGATTTAAGCATATCAGGTGACGTGTATTTGTGTAATGAGTGAGGGTGTGGCTTAAGGAGATCAATACCACAGTGTACATAATTATTAGGCAGCATCTTTTCTTCAGGCAAAATGGGCAAAAACAAATTTACTGACTCAGACAAGTCAAACATTGTAATAAGTCTTTCAGAATGATGCAGCCATAGAAATAGAATGGATAGAAAGGCCATTCCAATTCAAATTAATGTAGCAGAATGGTCAGAGTGGCAGCCATTTTTATGTGTACCATTCCATTGCAAAGATCTAGTGGCCTACTTTCGCATTCAACTGATTTGCGTGTTGTCACCGTGACAACTAATAACAATCGCCATTTTGTTGTGTACTAATCGAATGACCACACCAAGCAGTTCAATGGCCTTTCTATCCATTCTATTTCTATGGATGCAGCACTCTTGAAATTGCTAAGATATTGAGGCGTCATCACAGAACCATCAAAGTTTTGTTGCAAATAGTCAACTGGGTTGCAAGAAACATGTTGAGAAAAAATGACACAAATTAACTGCCAAAGATTTAAGAAGACTCAAACGTGAAGCTACCAGGAACCCATTATCCTCCAGTGCTGTCATATTTCTGAAATGAAACCTACCTGGAGTGCCCAGAAGGTGTTCAGTGCTCAAAGACATGGACAAAGTAAAAAAGGCTGAAACCTGACCACCACTAAACAAGACACATACTGTAAGCTGAAACATCAAGATTGGGCCAAGAAATATCTGAATACAAATATTTCAAAGGTTTATAGACTGATGAGAGGAGAGTGACTCTTGACAGACCAGGTGGATGGGCCTGTGGCTGGATCAGTAAAGGGCACACAGCTCCACTTCGACTCAGATGCCAGCAAGGTGGAGGTGGGGTACTGGTATGGGCTGATATTATTAACGATGAGCTAGTTGGACCTTTTTGGTTTGAAGATGGACTCAAACTCAACTCCCAAATCTACTGCCAGTTTTTAGAAGAGACTTTATTCAAGCAGTGTCTCAGGAAAAAGTTTGCATCTTTTAAGAAGACCAGGATTTTTATGCAGGACAATGCTCCATCGCATGCATCAAAGTACTCCACTGCGTGGCTAGCCAGTAAAGGCCTTAAAGATGAAAGAAAAATGACATGGCCCTCAAAAATGTTTAATAAACAGATCAATAAACTGACAGACTCCATGAATGGAAGGCTTATGACTGTTATTGACAAGTAGGGTGGCTATATTGGTCACTGATTTGTTTGTCAGAAATGTTTATTTGTACAGTTTAAGTTGTTTGTTTGTTATTCTCACTTTAACAGAAGAAAATCTACAAGTGAGATGGGAGACTTTGTTTTTCATGTAGTTGCATAACTATTCTTTACACTAATAGTTGCCCAACAATTGTGCACAAATAGATATTCTCCAAAGAAAGCCAAGACCTCACATTTACTTTTTTAACTATTCAGATTTTGGTTTGACCACGAGCACTGTTCAATAGTAAAATTAATCCTCAAGAATACAATTTGCCTAATAATTGTGCACACAGTGTAGTTCAAGGACCGACTATTTTTTTATTTCTGTAGATGCCCTTCTGTACATAGCAAGTGTATGTGCATGTAGTGTTTAAAGGGGAACAATGATGAAATTCTTTAATATACATTCCTTAATCACTTTAAGTACCAGTAAATATTTGACATTCTGACTCATCAGTCAGCTCTCAATCAGAGAGAACAAGGTCGAGCTAGCTTAGAAACGGAATAAGGTTATGTGTGCAGATGAATGAGCTTGATACAACTTTGAGAATTAAGGATTATGTGCATGAAAAATGAATGTTCTCTCACAAAGAAAATCCCAAAATCTGAATCCCAATTGCTTTTGGGAACATAACACTGGAAATTTGTATGATGAATGTCAGTTTATCATCTATGCCAATGTAAAAAACAAGCCAGAAGCATGCCACTTCCCAGCTCAGTGTAAAAAAATGCAGTCTTCTAAATTAATATTTCAATAATTTCTCAAAACAACCAATCATCGCTCTATAAATTATTTATTACGTATCTTATATCCTTCCTGATATTATTGACAGAGCAATGTGTGAATTTAGAAAATTAAGTCAACATTTTATTTTTTAAGTTGAACGCGCACTCTCTGCAGACTGAAACAAGGAAGTAGTGCACGAGCTGGCTTTACATCCCCATTGGCAGATAGGTAAGAAAAGATACGTTTCAAACATTGCAACTGACTTTAATTCTACAAAATGTAAATTTTATTTACCAAAAGCAATTGGGCTTCTGAATTTTGGGATTTTTTTTGGCAGAACATTTTGTTTTCATGCACATAATCATTATCAGTAATTCTCAAAGATGTATCAAGCGCATTCATCTGCCCAGAGCCATGTACCTTACAGAGGTACTGTAGCACCCAAGCTAGCTCGACCCTGTTCTTTCTGAATGAGAGAGCTTACTAATGAATGTGAGTGTCAAATAAATACTTCAAGTGATTTAGAAACATAGAAATATTACATTACAGTAACATTGTTTCACCTTAAATCGAGCTCAGAACCATTCAATCTTTGTTTAAATGCATCATTTGGAAATATATAACGTGGCAGTTTTATATATTACTTTTTCTTTTTCAGACACAAAGGGCGTGAGAGCATGCAAACAAATGTGCTAATTGTTCTGCAATGAATCATCTCTCTCTTTCTCTCCACTGCCCCCAACAGAGTATGATTTCCTCAATAGTAAACAGCTCTTACTATGCCAACGTATCCACGGCCAAATGCCAGGAGTTTGGACGATGGTACAAGAAGTACAAGAAAATCAAAGGTGAGAGTCTTCAGTCTGGAATACCCACAAATGGACTGATTCTCTCTGGCAAAACATGTTTTCCAACTACCTTCTCACAACTGCTTAATTTTCTTCTGTCCTTCTGTAAGTACAACTTAGCCATTACAGTGACAGCTTACTAGCAGCTAATGCCATCCCCAGTCATGTCCTAGGCTGCCTCGTTGCTGGTTACTTAAAGAGGGATAAAGGAAGAATAACAAGGGAAATGAATAGCTTGGGGCTCATGTTGCCTGGCATCGAGCATTCCCTTAACACAGCATTAGAATCTGAACACTGACCCTTCGTTATTGGAACCAACTGCTTCCACGCAGGCCTGTCTTTTAGTCACACACAGACTACTGTAACCTTGTCTGTCTGCCTGCCTGCTTGCCCGTCTTCCTGTCTGTCTGTCTTCTTGTCTGTCTGTTTTCTTGTCCCTCATTGCCTTCAGACTCATGTACACACACACACAATATATACACACACATCACCCCAGAGCTCTATAATTACCCTGCGGGACAGATCAAAGCTGAGCCTAAACCACAAACATAGAGTCACAGAGAGACCAGAGGGGAATAAAGCCATGCAAAGAGTTGCAGTGGTTGGCTAACAGACTGAGTTGCAGCAGTGTTGGGTTACACAGCCATTCCACTATTCGTTCTGCTCTCTGCCTGGCAGGGGAAACAAAGCCGAATGCTCAGCCTCCAGATGTGGACAGAGAGTAATAGGCAATCATTGATTGGCTCGCTGTCCTGTCAGTAATAGCCTATGAGTGTAGACCAGTGCAGCGTTGAAGTATGTGTGCATGCGTGACTTCTGGTGTGTTTTGTCACTCACTCTCATTTTCTATCTTGCGTTTCCTAGGAGACTATCTGGAAAAGGTATGGCCAGGGAGAGAAAATTCCGAAATCAAAGGTGAGGAATTTACAGTTTGTACTTTCTTTTTTTGGTTGGCTTGCTCAGGGTCAGATAAGTAGCACACTGACCTCCCCTGTGCCTCTTCCATTCTGGTCCAGTGGAGAGAGACAACCTGGCAGACTTCTGTGTTCTGGGCCAGCGTCCCCCTTCCCATCTAGCCAGCCTGGCCCAGCTGAGCCACATGGGAGGAGGTCCCCTCCTCAAGGGTGGACCTGGAGACCCCCCAAACCCCTCCCAACCACCACAACAACAACAGCAGCAGCACCCGCCGTCTCCCCATGGTCAGCTCCACCACAGCCCTCCTCTACGCGGGCAGGTGCCTCCTCCCGGCCCCCCAGCCTCTCTTCAGCCTCTTCTGGGCCCAGGTGGCCTTCTGTCCCCGCAGCTCAGTCCTCAGCTGGTCCGCCAACAGCTAGCCATGGCTCACCTTATCAATCAGCAGCTAGCCGTTAGCCGCCTGTTAGCCCACCAGCACCCACAAGCCCTCAACCAGCAGTTCCTTAACCACCCTCCCATCCCTCGGATCTCCAAGGCCCCTGGCGAATCCGGGAACAACCCATCTGCTGCAGAGGTCTCCACTGATATATACCAACACGTCAGAGACGAACTGAAAAGAGCCAGTGTCTCACAAGCTGTGTTCGCACGCGTGGCCTTCAACAGAACACAGGTAATTCTGAGTCATACGTCTAATGAAATATATATTTTTCTTTTTTTTACAAAAAATCCATCAACATTCACCAATGAGCATATCCCAAACCTGATATTGTTAACAGTGGTGCAGAAGGAGACTGGACAGCAGTCACTGTTCTGTGATATTACGAATAGGCAAATGTTTGTAGCAATTACTCAACAAACAATCAACCGTACATCTCAGAATTTCTCCCAAATTACGTTCTCAGTAAACTATTTTGAAAACATGAATTACGTTATATGCCAACATATTTAGGGTTTTTTACGTTTGAACTGCACGTTTCGTTATTAGGCTATATTTGTACTTCAATTACGTTGCTCCGGTACATTTCGTTTAGCGGATTTATGTGAGTACATTCCAGACATTCCATACATTCCAGAGCGTTCGAAATTATATTGCAACATTCCGTAAAGGTTAGGCATGAGGTTACTAACGGTTAAGGTTAGGCATGAGGTTACTAACGGTTAAGGTTAGATATGACATTACTGAGGTTAAGGTTAGAATTAAGGTTAGGGTTAACATTACGAAAACCGACAATCGCCTGTCTGCATGACGCAAGCAATGTAGAACAATACACACACAAGTGCCGGTCTGGATTTGAACTCGCGAACACTGGCATGCAAGTCGCGGATTCATCCGCCCATCGACCATCCCCGACCTCCACCCTAGCAAAAACTATGCTATTTACATGCTGCTTCATGATCTTCATATGTTCATATTTAACATTATTCGAGTGTTCAATTTAGTTCCCTACAAACGTAATTGACCCTCTCATACGTTCATATTTCACATATTTCAGTTTTACAAAATAGTTCCCTCAGAACGTATTTCATGTGATTTAGGGGTGCAAACATTACACCATTTCATATTTCCTTTTTTTAGTACCCAACAAATATTGTATCACTCTCACACACAATAAAGGTACACTGTGTAGAATTCCACAAAATAAAAACAGAACTATTTTCTCTTTCAGTGAGCAGGTTCCAAAAGCAGTTGTTTCATGAAATTCAAAAAATCAAAAAATGCAGTTTAGATGGGACAATTATTTTCTACACCATGAAGAGCTTATTTTGCCACTTGAACCGGAATTTTGAAGAGGACATGAGTTGTGCTTCCACAGTGTGTGTCAACAAGCACATGCCGGTCCATATTTAATATAATTTATGAATTTTAGGCTGTACTTTTTTGTTGATACAGAGCACTACATAGTGTAATAAATCATTACGCCATATACATAGTTTCATGGATTTCTTTACATCAAAGACTACAGTTTTTGCAGTGTTTTCTAAACTGGTCAGCAGAAAAGAGAAAATAGTTCCATTGTTACGGCGTGGACCCTAAAAATAGTTCCATTGTTACGGCTTGAACTCAAAAAATAGTTCCATTGTTACGGCTTGGACTCTAAAAATAGTAGCTTTAAATCAGAGAGACTCCCCTTTTTAGAAAACCACACCATTTTTATGGTCTCTAGAGTGTGTATAGTTTTACACACCAGGCCAAACTATTGGAACAAATTAGGCAAACAGGGCATAATTAAAAATTTTTAAATGCTGGTAGAAACCGGAAGCCAGAATAACAGAGCATTTGTAACAATTTGCTCCAACAAACGTTGTCACCCCACAAAGTCATGGCCCTTTGGGAGACAGGGGAACTTATTTAAGGTCTCATTACCAGTGACATAACCAATTTAAATACCTTCAGCTCTTCCCGCTAACTGACAAGCCAGTTCACACTGCAAATACAGTACACTCACTGGCCACTTAATTAGGTACACATTGTCAACTGCTCATTAACGCAAATGTTTTGTCAGCCAATCACGTGGCAGTAAGTCAATGTATTAAGGCATGTAGACATGGTCAAGATGATCTGCTGAATCATCTAAGTTTCAGAATGGGGCAGGAAGGGAATTTAAGGGACTTTCAATGTGGCACAGTTGTTGGTGACAGATTAGTTGGTTTGAGTATTTCAGAAAGTGCTTATCTAATGGGATTTTCACACACAATAATTTCTAGGGTTTGCAGAGAAAAAATATTTAAAAACTATCCAGTGAGTGAAAGTTCTCTGATTGAAAGTGCCTTGTTTGATGGCAGAGGTCAGAGGAGAATGGCCAGACTGGTTCAAACTGATAGAAAGGCAACAGTAACTCAAAAAACCTTAAAGCAGATGAGCTACAGCCGCAGAAGACCACACCGGGTGCCACTGATGTCAGCTAAGAACAGGGAACAGAGGTTACAATTTGCACAGGCCCACCACAATTGGACAAAAGAAGATTGAAACACATTGTCTGGTCTGATTAGTCTTGATTTATACTGCAACATTCAGATGGTAGGGTCAGAATTTGGCATAAACAACATAAAAGCATGGATCCATCCTGCCTTGTATCAATGGTTTAGGTTGGTTTTGGTGATGTAATAGTGTGGGGGATTTTTTTCTTGGCACACTTTGTGCCCCTTAGTACTAATTGAGCATTGTTTGAATGCCACAGCCTACCTGAGGATTTTGCTGACCATGTCCATCCCTTTATGACCACAGTATACCCATCATCTAATGGCTACTTCAAGTAGCATAACACACCATGTCACAAAGATCACATTGTCTCTAACTGGATTCAATAATTTCAATGTACTCAAATGGCCTCCACAGTCACCAGATCTCAATCCAAACGAGCACCTTTGGGATGTGGTGGAATAGGAGATAATAATCATGGATGTGCAGCCGACAAATCTGCAGCAACTGCATGATGCAATTATGTTAGTATGGACTGTAATCTTTACTGAATGTTTCCTGCACCTTGTTGAATCTATGTCACAAAGAATAAAAGTAGTTCTGAAGGAAAAAGATGGTCCAACCCGGTACTTGCAATGGGTACCTAATGAAGCGGTTGGTGAGTGTATATAGCCAAGCTAAAACACAAAAAACCCAGACTAACAGAACACATGAAACAGAACACATTAAACCAGAATAACAGAACACATGAAATCCGACTAACAAAACACATGAAACCAGACTAACAGAACACACGAAACCAGACTAACAGAACACATCACAATAACACTCAAAGAACACTTCCGAAACAGAGCACATCAGATTAGGAGGACACAGGAAATACAGCAATACACAGGTTAATGAAATAGAGTGCATGGTTAAGGACTGATAATTGGTATATTGGAATGACACTGAGACAAGTTAGCAGCAACACACCTATGGTTTATCATCTGGGTTTCATCAGTTTCCTTTTCCTCCCTGAGTGTTATGAGTGAGGTAAGCTGCTGACATATCTTGCTGCTCCAGTTCAGGTTGTTCCTCCGCCCTCTCAGCAGCACACACACCTGCTGCATTCACACACCCTCACGCCCCATTAAAGCCCATAACCAGCCTCCATGGGGGAGGGCAACTGCTGCAGGGCAAGTGAAGTGTTTGTGTGTGCACGTGCACTTGTGCCTGTGTGCGTTTGTTCATGTGTTTGGTTTGAAGCAGTTGCCAACAGTGTTCACGTGCAAGCAGCGACACACTCATTCTAAATGTATACGTTTGCGGTGTGTGTGTGTGTGTGCGCGCGTGCGTCAGGGCCTGCTGTCGGAGATCCTGCGGAAGGAGGAGGACCCGCGTTCAGCCTCCCAGTCCCTGCTGGTCAACCTTAAAGCCATGCAAAACTTCCTGAACCTCCCTGAGGGGGAAAGAGACCGTATTTACCAGGAGGAACGAGAGCGCAGCATGAACCCCCCTGTCGGCCTGCCCCCTACCCCTACCTCCAGCCCCGGGGGCCCCCGCCTCTCACAGGTACCCCACCTACCAATCTTGCCCCCCACCCCCTCAAAACAAATACGGTAGACACTCTCCAAGGGAACTCCCCACAGCAGGGCCTGTGTGCATGCTTGACTGTGGGATGACTGTCTGTGTTGATGCCCTGGTCGTGGATGTCCTCTGTGTTCTTCTATTTGACTGGCAGGTGTGTCGTTTTCTTTGAGTATGCTTTGCTTAGTGTATCTGTGATGTGAAAACCAGGGACTGTCCCAAGCGTAGGGTTAGGAAAAGGGACACATAGATTTTTCCATTAGCAAATAATCATATTTTAAATGGAGGCACATCAAGTCAATTGTGGCTACATGTGGTCTGTGTGTGTGTTTGATGTGAGATTAAAAGGCGCTGACATCTTCAATTTTTGACAGGACGCGTTTAGACCGACCATCACTAACCATGTCCCATGCCACTTCATGCAGAAGGTGTGGGAGCGAAGTATGGACGAACAGCTGACGCCTGACACCTGGGCTTCGATCTGGAAGAATAAGACCAAAATCTCCAACTCGGTGAGCATTGTGTTTACCCACAATCCCTTTTGGCTTTTTTCTGGATCGGACATATTCCTTCAATTCCTATATGGCAGACATTCCTTGTGTTCTTATTCATATACAATACATGCAATGGTTGATTTAGATGTCTGGTACTTGACTATGTAATACGAAACAAATGTCTAACATTCTGCAATGCATACAGCTACTTTAAAGTTCCCTGTGTATAATGTTAGATAAATATTGTATATTATGGTAATTATTCTAAAATAAATGCCAGTTCAGTACCTCTCAACTGTTTACAACAGAGACTCATCCTGTTGTCATAGATACATGTTCAAGACACTGAGGTATGTTTCCCAACTACACAGTGCCTTTTAGGAGCATCAGAGATAGTAATCTCTTTCTGATTTAATGGAAAATGCCTATTCTCTGTGTTTGGGAGAAGACACATTTGTGTATTATCATTATTATGTCTGTATGCATTTATCTCTTCATCGTTTCTGCCTTGGAATGCCAGATTGTTAGTCTGGACCAGCATGGATAACTTCAAAGGAAAACATACAGAGATTAAATACGACGTAATTCAAACAGACTTCAATAAAATGGAGAGTGCAAAGAATAGTTTAATGACTTAATCTGTAAACATTCTCCTTGTCGGAACATGTACATCTACAGTACGTGTTTAGTGTCTGTTTGAACAAGAAGGAAAATAACCTAGAGTGATCATATGATTACCAGTCATGCTTAGTTAAAATCTCAATGTACGTCTATGGCATGGACACAACATGTGGTCTAGAGGTGGCCCTGATGAAAGACAAACTGGTAGAAGTTAACTGGTTCTTTCTCCCCAGCCCAAACTGCCAGGGCCCAACCCAGACATGCCCTTGAAACTGGAGTCTCTGGTCAATATCACGTCAGGCATATATGATGAGATCCAGCAGGAGATGAAGAGAGCCAAGGTCTCTCAGGCCCTATTCGCCAAGGTGGCAGCCAACAAGAGCCAGGTGAGAGGCCTGAGTGAGCCATGCTACCTGACATTGTTCCTGTCCTGTAATAGTGTTTACAACCTGCTCTTCCCCAGCACGCCCCTGTCCTGCAGGTAGGAGTTACCCTCACCAACAGAACTAGGATCTGGAGCTTAGGGCGGGTGGGGGTTAGGGGTAGCAGTGCCTACTGGTGGGGTTATGGTTCACTACATCCATCTGCTGCAGCTGGCATGGAGAGAGTAGAGGAGGAAATGAGAGGGGTGAGGAGGGAAGAGAAGTGATCAGGTTATTAACTCTGCAGGCAGGGTGAAACACGACAGCTGGTGTCAGAAACCTGCCTAGTCTAGCACAGATAATCAAACCTCGATCTCCGTTCTCTCTCCCCCGTCCTCTGGCCTCCTGCATCTGCTCCCTCCTTTATCTTTATCTCCCTGTCTCAGGGCTGGCTGTGTGAGCTGCTGCGCTGGAAGGAGAACCCGAGCCCAGAGAACCGTACTCTGTGGGAGAACCTGGGCACCATCCGGAGGTTCCTGAGCCTGCCTCAGGGCGACAGGGACATGGTGTATGAGGAGGAGTCCCGTCATCATCACACAGAGAGACTGCACACCGTCATGCACCTGCCCCAGGAACCACAGGTGTGACCAGCAGTGCTAGAACCTGAGGAACATGGAGGGGAACACAGTAGGACACGGGGTGGGGGTTTACTGGAAAGCTAAAGGTTACTTACTAATATGATATCAGGGGTTTGACAGCCTCATATAATGAATGTGTCTTGTGGATGGGATTTATTCAGTGGAATGAACCTGCCAGCCATTCTTAACACGCACACACACACACACACACACACACACACACACACACACACACACACACACACACATATAGCACATATCGTCATACACAGATGTACAATTCTTCAGCCTGGTTGATTAAATGGACTTTCTCCAGTGCCAGCCAGGTCATTACTGGACGGAATACACTAAGGACACACATGCATTTATGCATTAAACACATGCGCATACAGGCCTGCCCACATTCAAACACACACACAACCAGTTTGTCTTTTCACACAATTATCAGCATTACAGTGTTGGCTGTTTTCTGTCGCTCTGATCACTGATGTCTGATTCTATTTACCAGAGGTAACTGATGAGCACTGATGATATTTTTCAATGAAGAGCCCGTGAGTCAATAGCCAACTGCTAACATCAGTTTTCACTACAATAACACCCAAAACAGAACACACACACACCTTTTTTGAAACCATCTCAGTTTAATCAAAGTGCAGCCTTACCAATGAATACCTTAGTTCCACCTTCGTCACCACCTCTGTTGTCTGTTGTCTTTTAAACACTTTCATTAATATTTGTATGGTAGTCTTTCCAGCACAGACTTTTTCTCATTCACTATTTCAAATATTATTCTCTTAGCTTCTCTTATATGTATGCATTTACTGTAAGTCACTCTGGAAAAGAGCATTGACTAAAAAACTAAAATGTAAACATATGTATTAAATGTATTAAAGGCTCATTACAGTAAGGAAATAGTAATAATTGGCATGGTGTTACCATTAACACATTCCTCTCACAAACACACTCGCACGCACACACAGACAAGAGGAATATTCCAGAATGCTGGATTACTAGCTTGATTACTAAGAACTTGGAATAAATCAAACATTGATTAACTTACAAATTTGGCAAAAAACTACAATTAAATATTTGTTTATATTTTGCCATATGGAAAATGTACACAAATCATCATTATAACCCAATATACTGTATGATTTTTATATTTATTTCCTCTTGTCAATAGTCGTTTACCTTCATGCACATTGTTAAACCATTGCTAATCATGACTGTGTCCGTCACAAAACTGTCTGATTTGTATTTGTTATTTACTATTTTCATTTAATAGTATTTAGTTTTCCCATGCATTACCATAAATAACATTGAAAGTAAAATATGTTATACATGTAATGCAGAGTGGTCCTGTAACAGACAAATTGAGGAAGACTTTGTTCTGGTAGCATGTGTGTGTCTCTCTAGGACTGGTGTTGTTGTTGACACTGTGAGTTGAGGAAAGACCCCCATCAGTTCCAGATCAAACCAAACACACACACACACACACATGCATGCACACGAACACACACACACACGTATACACACACACGTATACACACATTCAGCACACACACATAGCACACCAATCAGGCTCCAGCCTGCCTCCCTGCATGCCACAGACAGACCACACATGTGACCCAGCTGCTACTACGCTGAGCTCAAACATTAACACACTCTACCACTGAACACTAATAACACACTCTACCACTGAACATTATTCACACTCTACCACTGAACACTAATAACACACTCTACCACTGAACACTAATAACACACTCTACCACTGAACACTAATAACACACTCTACCACTGAACACTAATAACACACTCTACCACTGAACACTAATAACACACTCTACCACTGAACATTAT
>JACXGM010010081.1:0-20297 GCA_016801145.1 Umbra pygmaea | reverse complement strand
AAAAATCTAACTTTTTGGCAACAATGCAAAACGTTATGTTTGGCGTAAAAGCAACACAGCTCATCACCCTGAACACAGCATCCCCACTGTCAAACATGGTGGTGGCAGCATCATGGTTTGGGCCTGCTTTTCTTCAGCAGGGACAGGGAAGATGGCTAAAATTGATGGGAAGGTGGATGGAGCCAAATACAGGACCATTCTGGAAGAAAACCTGATGGAGTCTGCAAAAGACCTGAGACTGGGACGGAGATTTGTCTGCCAACAAGACAATGATCCAAAACATAAAGCAAAATCTACAATGGAATGGTTCACAAAAAAACATATCCAGGTGTTAGAGTGGCCAAGTCAAAGTCCAGACCTGAATCCAATCGAGAATCTGTGGAAAGAACTGAAAACTGCTGTTCACAAACGCTCTCCATCCAACCTCACTGAGCTCGAGCTGTTTCGCAAGGAGGAATAGGCAAAGATTTCGGTCTCTCGATGTGCAAAACTGATAGAGACATACCCCAAGCGACTTACAGCTGTAATCGCAGCAGAAGGTGGCGCTACAAAGTATTAACTTAATAATTTTGCACGCCCAATTTTTCAGTTTTTTATTTGTTAAAAAAGTTTGAAATATCCAATAAATTTCGTTCAACTTCATGATTGTGTCCCACTTGTTTTTGATTCTTCACAAAAAATTATAAATTCATATCTTTATGTTTGAAACCTGAAATGTGGCAAAAGGTTGAAAAGTTCAAGGGGGACAAATACTTTCACAAGGCACTGTATGAATGGTTGACTGACTGTGTTTATGTTCTGTATGTATTAAAATGCAGTATTAGCAGCTATTAAGTGATGTGCCATGGTTGTGTGTGTAAAGGTTAGCATTGATCAGTAAGTCTTGACGGAGAGCATGTCCATGTCAACCGTTAGTGGTGAAGGATCTTTACATCGGTTACTGATACTATACACATGATTTCCATCCCATCTAGATTGTATTTTCAGATGGAAGTGATGGTTAGTAATTAGGGGAGCGATGGTACCACTATCCCATGGTACGGTATGCATTACGAAGTTCGTCCATTCTTGGCAGCGCCTGAGTGGGTGGCTCAAGTCCCACCTACTCTGTTTCATGTTCTGTTTCACCCGGATACAATGACATCATATCTAACCAATGGATCGCTGTTTTGTTTCAAAATACACACAAGGTTCGCATTTCTCCTCATCAGTGTAGTATTTAAGCCCTCAGTTTCTGATTCTTGTATCTTGCAATTGTTTGCTCACAGCTAGATAACTTAGCTGATGGTAAACTGGTTTATTATTTTGTGGATTGAAGGTTTGTATTGAAAGAATTCTAATTTCTGTTTTGAACAATTAGTCCTGTATTCTCTTGTTTATATCTGTATAGTCCAATTTGGAACTGTATACAGTTGTGCACAAAAGTTTGCCTACCCCTGGAGAATTGGTAATAGTTGTACCATTTTCAAAGAAAGCAGGCAAAAATAATAATAATTCATTACTCATGTGATTCATATTCACTGTAGGTCATAACCGAATGGCACAATAAAACAAAACAAAGCAACAAAGAAAATAATTAAATGACCCGTGTTCAAGTCTGCATACTCTCTGTTCTCAGAACAGTGCAGCATCAATGACAGCGTGCAGTGGTTTATGATAGTGCAGCATCATCTGTTCTCAGAACAGTGCAGCATCAATGACAGCGTGCAGTGGTTTATGATAGTGCAGCATCATCTGTTCTCAGAACAGTGCAGCATCAATGACAGCGTGCAGTGGTTTATCATAGTTGTCTACAAGGCTCCAAATTCTAGCAGGTGGTATAGCTGCCCATGCATCTTTGCAAAATGCCTCAAGGTCATGTAAAGTCTTTGGTCGTCTTGCATGAACCCCATGTTTGAAATCTCCCCAGAGTGGCTCAATGATATTAAGGTCAGGAGACTGTGATGACCACTACAGTACCTTCAAAGTTTTCGTCTGGAGGGTCAACTTGTCCTTGTGCTCAGGGTCATTGTCTTGCTGTAAAGTCCAATGCTTTTGTGCAGAAGAATGCAAATTGTCTGCCAGGATTGTCCGATAACATGCTGCATTCAACTTGCCATCAATTTTCACAATGTTCGCAATGCTTTTAGAGCTCACAGACCCCCAAAACATCAGTGAGATACAACCATGCTTCACAGTAGAGATGGTAGTATTTTCACTTTAGGGCTTGTCTCCCGAGGTAACTTGCAGGCTTTTCTTTGTATCCCGAACAATTCTTCTGGCAGTTTTGGCTGAAACCTTTCTTGGTCTAACTGACCTTGGCTGTGAATCAAGATATCCCAGAATCTTCCACTATTAATAAGTGTTTGAAAAGTACTGACTGGCATTTGCAAGGATTTGGATATCTTTTTATCTTTTTATAACCTTTTCCAACTTTATGCAGTTCCAGTAATATATTATGCAGGTCTTTTGACAGTTCTTTTCTGCTCCCCATGGCTCAGTATCTAGTCTGCTCAGTGCATCCATGTGAGAGCTAACAAACTCATTGACTATTTCTACACAGACACTAATTGCAAATTAAAATGCCACATGTGTGTGAAATTAACCTTAAATTGCCATTTTAACTGTAGATCATGTGTATGGGACTAGGATTTTGGTCACATGAATTTCCTCATACTGGACAATAAAACTGACTGCGTGACAGGAACTAGCATAGTTCTAAAATGGTCTCACATCATGATTCATATCAATGTACAGTAGTGACTGTGGAAGTGGAAGACTGGATCTCAGCCACCTCAGTTTCATAACTTGCTCACTTCTCTGTACACTAATTTGTGTGATATTGCAATGACCGATAATGAAATGGACGACTTTACGATTCATAAACATGTTTTACCATGAGTTTTATCATACACAATAAACATCCCAGTTCTGTGTGATAAAGAACTGTAACCTGACGCAACAGACTTAAATTACCTGATATTCCTAGATTCTGTCAAGAAAGTTTTTATTCCTAACTCAGCAACTCCTACCCTGAGCATTCAGACTGAAATTAAAGGCTTTCAATAACAAACCTACTAGCCAGGAGCATAGCACCTTGTACCCCATTGGTTTGCTTGTAAAGCTATGCATAGTTGGTATTGGTCAGTCCTTGGATGGGAGACCAAATACTGCTGGAAGTGGTACTGAAGGGCCAGTAGGGGGCACTCTTCCCTCTGGCCTAGTGATCATTCCCAATGTCCCAGGGCATTGACAGGGACATCTGCCCTCTGTAAGGTGCTGTCTTTCGGATGGGACCTAAAAACTGTGTCCTGACTCTCTGTGGCCACTAAAGACCCAACACACTTATTGTAAGTGTACAGGTGTTAACACTGGTGTCCTGGACACATTTCCAATCTGGCCTTAATACCATCATGGCCACCTAATCATCCCCAGCTTTCAATTGGCTCCTTCATCCCCTTCCCTCCCCCCACTTCTCTCTAGACTGTTGCTGTGAATGAGAATTAGTTCTCAGTCAACATGCCTGGTAACATAATGGTAAACTAATCAAAATTACTGATCGTGATTCTTGACGAGACTTCTAGATTTACATTTTCACATTTGAGTAATTTAGCGGATGCTCTTATCCCGAGTAAGATACAGCGAATACAGGGACATCAACCTGGAGCAACTTAGGGTAAAGTGACTTGCTCAAGGACACAAAGATATTTGTTGGTACTTGAACCGGCAACCTTCCGACTACAAGTCCACTGACCTGACTGTCGAGGCCCAGCAGCAGAAGCATGATGAAGAATAGGATCGCCCACAAAGTTGGCATCGGCATCATGGACACAGCTTTAGGGTAGGCAATGAACGCCAAGCCGGGACCTGGGGGGAACAAAACAGGAAGTGTACAAAGAACAATTAGAAACCAAGGTTCTATCATGTCATCTGGTCTGATGCCATCGTGGTGCGCCCAGGTATAGCACAGACCAAACTCGAATGTTTTACGAAGTAAAAAAATCCTCAAAGTGTAGACTGTCTTGCCTTGTTGGTTCATCTTATCTGTATGTCAAGGCCATAATGTATTGTTATGTTTTTAAATGATGACTTCATGGCATCAATATGAGTTGATCTTAAGTGATCTTAAGTGAATAATTACTAGGGAGGAACGTTCCCTTTCAATAGCAATACAGTAGCTCAACTTTACCATCTGTGAGCCACGTGTCTATATCAAGTATAGTATATCAAATCTAATATAACAGTGACAGGTTCAGAGGCAACATACAGTACATCGCCTTTTTTCTGATTGTAAGTACTGTGTAGCAACATCTTGAGAATGTGGCGGTAAGACGTTGGCATAACCTGATAACAACAGAAGTTAAAAAAACAAAACAGGAAAAACAGCAAACACAGAAACAGTTTATTTAACTGTGAAATATGACAAGGCACCCAACCAAACACAACATGACTAGCTAGCAGAGTCGAGTGAAATGGCTTTAAAGCTTTGATAATATTAATTGAATAAAAACCATCTCACTCATGCTTATAGATGCTAACAACTTCCAAATCTACTCAGAACCTCTTCAAAAACAAATGGCTATTGTTTAAAACCAAACCACCTTCTATTTTCCCTAGACTTCTATAACTCTCATTTCACTGCTTACAGCACAAGGCATTGAACATTGTATCAAAAACCATCTACAGGGCTGCATGTCAACAAACTGCCATTTTGATACTCCTTGGAACCATTCTTCTAGGGAAGGGCTTAAGGTTGTGTTAAGCAGGATCAGTAAATTTGTTTCTTGTAAGAACATATTTTCAGCCATTGTTATGCTTTCATGGACACAGAGAAATGACAGGTGAAAGTTTGTTTTGTCCTGAAAGAGCAGAGGGTTGAATTTCAACATATGCTACTGCAATACACAGACACCAAAGGTAGTGGCCAGTTTGACCACACTCTACAATTTAATCAATTAGTTTACTCCACATGATTGAAAAAAGTTTTGCTTTTAAATGCAATCACTGCATCTCTGTATTCAGCTAGGAACACGTTGTAGTGTCTCCTCAGATGGATAGTGTTAAGCGTTCAAAGCTAGAAAGATCACAGACCAGAGTGGCCCAATGCGCCAACCTCAAATACCATTAATCAGAGCCAGCTTGCTAATATAATTCATAATGATAGGATGAATATACTAAAGAAAGTTAACATGGGACATTTATTTTGTGACAGTTTATGGCTTCAACAATCATGTATTAGCATGAATAGGAATAACAATCAACTGTCAAATCAATGTATTTTCTTTTTTGTATTGCCCAGTTCCAACAAACTGGTTAATCACTCCCAGAGGTCAACAATGTTGGATCTCAGCTATATTAAATATAGTTCAAAAAATATTTCACAGCAATTCTGCTACAACATTCAGCTTTTTATCTGTATTACAGAAAAATTACCTACTCCACATTGATGCATTTCCTTTTAAAATTCACAGCAGAAGAAGAAAGAAATTAAGGGTGTACATAATATACCATATTCAAATGATGAATGCTCAAATAAAATACCTGCACAATCAGACAACAGAACCAATAGAATCAGCTTTGGTCTTCAACCAGTGAACTGATGATAACATGCTGAATGATGCGTAAGCATGCTAGACCTTACTTGATGGCAAATATATATGCCCATGGGGAGTATAAGTCTTGTTTTGTTTTAACATGGCACAAGATGTACTTTGATTACTGACTCATACAACAGATGTGTGTTGCAACAGGTTCAGAGTAGGACTCTCAAATCTACTTGTAATGGTGAGAAAATGTCATTTTAAATCTTTCAGGCATGGCTTGACGCATTGCCCTAGCATTCTCGAGAGTCCAATTGAATATTAAAACTGTTTCTTTTTCACCAGCATTTTCCTTGATACTTGATTGCTTGAAGAATCCAACCAGATCCAATTCTGTGACATCCATGTCATACAGTCGCAATGAAAGTGTTTACCACAGTAAGCTGTTCTTCTACAGTAACTTGGTATTTTTTTCTGTCAAGGAGTGTTTGATTGCTGAAACTTCCATATTTCAATGCCGTCTTTTCAAAAGAAATCCATTTAATTCTTACATTTAAATGTTATCTGGTGTCTTTTGGATTTTGTCTTTTTTCTGTTGGATAGAACCAGCAACTCTGTTGTTTTTGCGTTTGTTTATTGTTTATTTTTAAGTAGCAGTGCCCACCATCACTGCCACTTTGACCACCTCGTACCTGACTCTGCCACATCGGCAATGTCCACCCCTTGCTCTTGTGCCATGAAGCCCAGGACGGAAAATATTGCGAAGCCAGACACAAAACTGGTACCGCTGTTGAGGCCTCCCAGCAGCAAACAGTCCCTATGTCACACATATGTCATGGAGGTAGTTAATGAACACAAAGGGAACCTAGGTTCCCCACTTTTCTTACCACTGGATTAGGCCCCACCACCATCACCTCCCTCTCCCATCCCACCCCCCGAGGCACTGACGCTCACCTATAGCAATTGTATTTGTACTTGTTGTAGCTCCCCAGTGATGTCATAGCTCCCAGACAGATGGCGTAGGAGAAGAAGATCTGAGTGCCGGCATCAATCCAAACCTGGAAGTAGACACAAATACGTAGATGAATGCTCCTTATCATATCACATTCTCCTTATCATATTTGCCCAAGAGATACTAATGAAAAAGAGTTGGTCAGCAAAGTACGCCTTATCAACAGTATATTGGGGAATTAGACAAGGATGTCCATTATCCCCCTTTCTATTCATTATGGTGATTTAAAGGAACACTCCAGCCCTCAAACACCTCAAAATCATTTTCCAGTATATTCCAATATATTCACTAAAAACACCTTTTTAATTTGTTCTGAAGATCCCAAACTGGCCACCGTAAGTTTGTGACTTCTTTGCCACTGATGTCACATCAAAATCTTGTTTACATCACAACCCAGCATTAAATTGATTGGATAATAAAACTGTTTACTGTATGTGGGAATACTATGCATTGCTGTATACAAACAGTAGCTATATACAGTATGAAGATTTAGAACATAATTTTTTTCAACAATGGGGAGTGCAAGCGAGGAAATATCTGAAGAGCTTGACAATTTCAACCTTGATCAAGTAATATTGATTGGTAATACTCAACCATATGTTTGATCTAGAATATAGTGAGGATGAAATATGGGATGGGCTCCTGCCCAACTTTATCACTCTCGATGGCAACAGAGACCTAAAGTGTTTTGTTGTAAAGAGTGGGACAAAGATACATTTTTGCTTTCAAACATCTCCAGCTAAGAAGATGATTACATCTGGTTGTTAGATAAACCAGGTTTCCATGGTGACATTGATCAAGGTGTTGTGGAAAAAACAGCCAGGCCCAGATGGAGAACCAAACCATCACAGGTAAGGAACTGATTACCATTATCTGCATGGCTGGGGGTAGCATATGTAGCTACATGTGATTGTGTAAATACTTGGAGGAATGGACATAACATGAATAAAAATGCCTCACAGAATTTAGCTAACTCTGTTTTATTTGGAGCCAGGTTGCTTGTATGCTTTTTGGTGTTATTGTTTGGAAATAACAACCGAAATACGAGTTATAGTAATCAGTGTGTAGCTAACTGGCTAACAGCTTTGTTTTTATTCAACCACTTGGCCTGGCTGGAATGTAGCAATTAGCTCCAATGGAGCTAGTTGTGATTGTGTAAACACTTGGAGGTAAAATGAAAATTATCTGTGGCAGATTCTAGTTAAATCTCTAACTAATGAAGCGATTTAGAGCATATAACCCTGGGACGATATTGTGCTCTGTAGTAAATATTACAAATTGTTTGTATTGAATTCTGGGCTTTGTGGTAGTTTAAGTGAAATCCAGTATAGAAGTGCCAAAACTGTTGTTGTCTGTTCTCAGAAAAAAGCACTGTATTAATCAGTCTAGGGTAATGTCTAGGATCAAAACTTAAGCTCAAAGGACTACAAACATGTTTATGCCAGACTAAAACAAATTAGACTATGACGATTTTCCATTTAAATATTCAAATGTTTATCGCAGATGTAATATCAGGGATGTTTTGCAATGCAATGTTGATGCAATATAGTTTGTATGAATCATGCCAAAGTTGCTCAACTGGTAGATGATTAAAGTGCCAGATAGGCTAGCATCAGGCAAGGCGATTCTACCTCAGGGTCTTTGAGTCGTTGCAAGTCTGGGTACAGGTAGAACTTGATTCCTTCAGTTGCTCCTGGCAGAGTGACGCCGCGGATTAACAGAATGAGCAGCATGACGAAGGGGAAAGTGGCTGTAACGTACACAACCTTAAGAGAAACAGATGACAAATCATGAGACAATCTAGGAGTGCTTTTAAACACCACTTAAAATCTACATACATTTGTGGCAATCAGTTATGGTCCTGGAGTGCTGAATTAAAAGAATTGGGGAATTGAGGCAACACGACACAGTATCTAGGAAAGATCCAGCTACCTGATTGGTGGTGTTGCAGTTACTTGTCTGGCCCTTGTCTACAGTAATTGCCTAGAATTAATGGCACTGTGGGAAATAACTAATGGTTTATCCTTAGTGTTTATCCTAACTCTTGTTCCCCAGTACCCCCAAAAGCATGCATGTATAATTTACCCCAATCTGACACATTGCAGTTAACTTTATAACTAATTATCCTTCAATGAGTTGTCTGGAGGTGCACATTTGGGGGTAGAGTCATTTCCAACTTGTAGTCGAGTAGCCTTTACAGTTTGGCACATTTTCATTTGAAGTGGCTCATTAAGATGTCTGAAGTCAAAGAAAGGATCTCTTTAAAGAATGACGAGAACATGCCTGGGACCTCTTACAGCTCTCCTGTGTCCGGATATGCTGAAGATGCACAAGGATATGGGACAATTGCCTTCTTAATGAAGTGTCTGTATACCAGCTTAACGTATGTGGTCTGCAGGAAATGTTGCAAACATTCCATTAACAACTTTCATACATGGGAAATTAAAACTCCAGCTAACCTTGCCAGTAGATTTGACTCCCTTCCAGATACAGAAGAAGCAGATGACCCAAACACCCAGCAGACAGAGGGCAAGGTCCCACTTAACCTCCCCGATCTCATCGATGCCACGGGAGATGCTGAGGACGTTTCGTCTGAGAGAAGACAGAGTGGAGGTAATCAGACATGGTCAGAAAGGAAGGGTTATAGTTCTATAACAAGTCCAGGCCGATTGTTTTCACAGCAGATCTTCAGCAGGTTATTCTGCTGCTTTTGTAAACATGGCCTCAGTCAATTAAACATGTATTTACGGGACAACAAGCTAGTATAGAATACATAGTAACAGATTAAGGTAAATAGAGGAGAATAATAATTCACTGAAGTACAATGCGTATCAAAGGAAGCAAATGAAAACAACACTGAGACATGACAGAGCAGCTGGCTAATGTCCAGCAGTAGGTACTGGTTTACAGCCAGTACTTCAGGTCCATCCAGCCAATCATTACCTTGCTCTGCTCAGCTCAGACTGTTCTCCCTGCTCATTTGCCTGGCCTGTGTTTGCGTAAGACTTCATTCACTGACAAGGCTGCCAGCGCTACCAGGTCAACGTGACCGTTGGGAGAGCAGGGAGAGCAGGGCAGGAAAGCTGGGAGGCCTGAAGTACAGTATGTCATGAGAAGGAGACTGGGAAGAGGACATTCTATTCCAGTACTGTAATGTTACTGCCAGAACTCTGAAACTATTTGGTATACAGTTAAAATTTAATTCATTTAAAAGAGGTTACCAAGGAGTGTCATACTGTCGTGATCGGAAAAGATCCTACAGGCAAGGTGTACAATTGGCGGCGCATTCTTGAGTGGACGACCTTCTGTTAAGGTGTGATTTAGCAGCAAGGCCTTTCGGGGTTTGTTTCGTAGAACAGATGTCCAAATTTCAAATCTCACGGGCCCGCTTAAATCTGCGATAAGGCAAAGTTGTAACTACCAATGAAATGCCACGAAATTTAGAAAGGAAAGAGCTAGTATTGTGAAAGGATAATTTACTTTTTAAATGGATGGTCCAGATCACCTTAAAAAACTACAGTTATAAAATGAGGAAAATCTGTATAATTAATGTACTCGAGCATTACATGAAGATAAATAAAAGCTCCTATCAAATTATAAAAGCTAAACTGTGCCAAACCAAGACAAACTTTCACTAACATTATTTCATTAAGAATACAATGGTATTATTACAAGCATGTCCTGATTATATTTCATATTTTCTCACTTGTACCACTTCTCAAAATAAAAATCAGTTTGACTATTTCCAAAATGTATACTTACTCCCAGAACTCAGTGACGGGTGAGGTGAAGTTGGTGATGTTAGCTGCTAGCATCTGGGTTTTGTTCTTGCGGACAGTGTCTTCCACACAACGATCTGTGTTCCAGGAGTTGTTACAACTTGCCCAGGGCAGTTCTGGCTGAAAGCACTGGAACAGGTAGTACAGACCCCATGCCAGGATCACAATGTAGTAAATGTTGAGAAGAGACACGATCACAATGGAAGCATAGCCGATACCTGGAGGAGCAAAGGAGAAACTGGGTGGTTCAATCTTGCCTGCCAGAGAATGTAGCACACGTTCAGAGACGATTGTCTGAATCATAAACATACACTTTAAAGCACTTTTGAAGAAGCATTTTATACAGTCTGCAATGGAGGTGCATATTGCAATGAACTTGGATGTATTAACTTGGTTAGTACTCGTTTTGAATTTAGAATATCAACACTTTGACGTCCGGCTTCAAACAACAGCCATCCATGCTGCTTTTCTTCATCTCTTCATCCCCCCCTTCTCCTTTCTTCTCCAGCCACTTCACTTCTTCACTCATAATGCACATTACACTGGCACTGCCCCTAGGGTTGATAAATAACAGCTTTCTTTTCTGACACTAGTCTTAAAGTCCACTGAATGGATCCCAAATCGATAATATTCTATGGGCAGTACTCTAAACCAGGCCCGTAGTGCAATTTGCAGGGAGGATTTCTATCTCAATGTCCGTCTCTCTGTATGTCTGTTTGCCTCCTTCCTGGATCAGACTGTAGGCCACTCCCTGAGTTTTCCTTCACTGCTGCCATAGCAACCTATAATTCAGCACACTTTGTAAATGGCACAGCTGTGTCTCAAGGGCTGTGTGTGTTAGTCTGTGTCTGTTAGATTGTGTGTTTAAGGTTGTGTGTGCATATCACTAGCCAATTTAGCTTTGGCTTTGTTAGCATTTCTGTCAGAATCACAACATTTGCGGTGTTACACATTGCGGAAAATCTCGAATAAAGTGTAAGACATAGGCGGCGAAGCAAGACAAAAGGTGTTTTGAGAGACTACTAAATCCACTGGCCCAAAACAGCCAAAAGCAGTTAACTTCCTCGTGTAGATCAAGAGGAACTTTCACTTTCTCCTTTTCAACTCCTCCTGCAGTGTTGTGTAGTATTAAGAAGTAGATCCGTTGGCAGTTAGTTGGCTGTCAGCAGAGGACGGCAGTCTAAGAGAAACAGGATGTATCTGCAGTGCACAGTGCCTATTTTGATACCAGGCAGTATCAAAATAGTAAGGCTAGAGGAATATACTAAACTGGAGGCAGTTTGTAACGGCATTAATAACATGCTTCACTGTCCCTTTATTATTTACTATTCCATAGAGCTGTTTGTGGATTGATACTTTCTCTGCTGTTACAGTTCATTGACCTAATTTGACTTTTCATCAACCTGATTACGAGAAGGATCAAAATAAAATACTGCATGTCTATAATATTTGGGTGCATTTTTTGCAAATAAACTATTGTTAAATCTACCATTTCAGACTGAATATCTAGTGTTTATATTTAAACATATACAAGTTTCGGTTCAACCGCACCACTTTTTTTAACTAGTGGTCAGAACTTTAACATCTTTAAAAAAATAACTGAAATAATCTCACCAGTGAAGATGGGGCAAAGTTTTTCCCAGCAGGTGATTCCACCCTCGGATGTGTACTGTCCAAGGGCCACCTCCAGGAAAAACACAGGGAGACCTCCGCCAAAAAGGAATATGAAATACGGGATGAGAAACGCACCTGGAGACGAGAAGAAGATGTGTGAGGATGAAGAAAAGTACACTAAAATGAAATGTATTACATTTCCTTTCTAGGACAGACTGGCTGATTATTGATTCAATTATTAGAATGTACTCATCACTACTAACTTGTTTCACCTTTTACATGTATGACCTTACTGTAAGTCGCTGGATAAGAGCATCTGCTAAGTGGCTAAAATGTACATATATATTTGTCTGTCTGGTTGGGCAACTGGAATGGCTTTCAACTATAAAACATTCATGCTCCTTTTATTAACAAGTTCTGTTGTAGACATTTAAACTTGGATGAAACCCATGTTGTAGTATGTCTCTATGAATGTGTCACAGTGAAATAGAGACATTTATTTTTGATAAGTTGAAACCGCAGTAGCATTTGCCAAAGCAAACATTCCCCACCATGTGGTCTAGGACTGTATTAGATTACTCTTCCTTTATACTACACATCAATAGAACACAAGGGGATAAAACAATGATTTTACACTGGTGCACAATTGAAAATAGGAACATTCTTGCTGTATAACATTTAGAAGTTGTCCTTTTCAGGTTTACCAGAAGTGACTGCAAAATAGTAGCTTCTGTTGACACAGTATGCAGCCTAACTAAACTCAGCAAAAAAAGAAATGTCCTCTGACTTTCAACTGCTGTCATTTTCAGCAAGATTAAGGTATAAATATTAGCATAAATAGAAAAATATTTTACAACTGAGATAAATTGGCCACGTTCCATAGACATGTGACTAACAGAAATGTAATAGGCCTAAGGTGTCCCTGGAAGAAACAGGGTTCAAAAGTAACAGTCAGTATCTGGTGTGGCCACCAGTTGCATTAAGTACTGCAGTGCATTTCCTCCTCATGGACCAGATTTGCCAGTTCATGCTGAGAGATGTTACCCGACTCTTCCACCAAGGCACCTGCAAGTTCCCAGACATTTCTGGGGGGAATGGCTCTAGCCCTCACCCTCTGATCCAACAGGTCCCTGATGTGTTCAATGGGATTAAGATCTGGGCTCTTTGCTGGCTATGGCAGAACACTCAACATTCCTGTCTTGCAGGATATCACATTTAGAATGTGCAGTATGGCTGGTTGCATTGTCATGCTGGAGGGTCATGTCAGGATGAGCCTGCAGGAAGGGTACCACATGAGGGGAGGATGTCTTCCCTGTAGCACACAGCATTGAGATTGCCTGCAATGACAACAAGCTCAGTCTGATGATGCTGTGCCCCATCGCCACTGATCATGACGGAGCCTCCACCTCAAAATTGAGGATTGTGCATTCCTGGTGTATCTTGGGTAGTTGTTGTTGCCATCCTGTACCTGTCCTGCAGGTGTGATGTTCTTCCTGTCTCTGTAGCACTGTCGTTGGCATCTCACAGTACGGACAATGCAATTTATTGCCCTGGCCACATCTGCAGTCCTCATGCCTACTTGCAGCATGCCTAAGGCACTTTCACGCAGATGAGCAAGGACCCTGGGCATCTGACTTTTGGTGTTTTTCAGAGTCAGTAGATATCTCTTTAGTTTCCTCAGTATTTACCTACCGTCTGTGAGCTGTTGGTGTCTTAACAACCGTTCCACAGGTGTATGTTCATACTTTTTTTCCATTAATTTAACAATCATTAAAGGCATTGTTTAAACCCTATACAATTTTACAATTAACATCTGAAAACGTATTTGGCTTATTACAAATTATCTTTAAAATACAGTGTCCTGAAAAAGGGTTGTTTCTTTTTTTTTGCTGAGTTTAGTTGGTAGCATATCTAGCATATAGAAATATTGGTGATGGTAGTTTTCTAACTTTCATGCACTTGATCGTAACAGTGACATGTTCAGGTTATCATTCAGCATCATACTCCAGCGTGTACCTAATAATGTGAAATTCACATGCAGACACATTTTACCTCTATATTGAGAAATTGTGATGAAATTGACTAAATGTGGAGAAATGGAACCTCTAGATTGTGAAATACACATGAAATTGTCTAAATATGACACATTTGGATTAAAGGCAGCAACACATTTGAGAGTATTTCCATTATGTCATTTTCCCTATATTTTCATTGAGTTTCCAAAGTTTGTCCAAATTGAAAATCTACAGTATGTAAAAAAGAAAGGGTGTCGTTAAGATCATTCTGTTTGGAATCCATTATACTGTGACACTCTGAAAACTGAACACAAAAACACTCACCTCCGCCATTCTTATAGCAGAGGTAAGGGAAACGCCAGACATTTCCTAAACCCACAAAACCGCCTGCAACAGACAGGATAAAGTCAAGTTTGGAGTTCCACTTCTCCCTCTGTACAGGTTTGCCCTCTGCCTCATCTTCAGGCCGTGTGCCTGGGCTCTTCCCTGGGGATGGCTTCAGCGTGTCCTTGTGGAAGTCTTTTAGACATTGGAGCTTCTCTTTCTGTGCCATGCTGCCTGAGAAGATAGAGACAGCAAGGGGGAGGATTAGATACAACCAACTGTTCTTCTTGCGTTGTTGTCCCTGCTAAGACTTTAAAAAAGAACCCTGAAAAGCTTCTACCCCCAAAATATCATAATGTTAAAGCAGACCCTGAACAGCTTCTACCCCCAAAATATAATACTGTTAAACCAGACCCTGAACAGCTTCCACCCCCAAAATATAATACTGTTAAACCAGACCCTGAACAGCTTCCACCCCCAAAATATAATACTGTTAAACCAGACCCTGAACAGCTTCCACCCCCAAAATATAATACTGTTAAACCAGACCCTGAACAACTTCCACCCCCAAAATATATTACTGTTAAACCAGACCCTAAACAGCTTCTACCCCCAAAATATAATACTGTTAAATCAGACCCTGAACAGCTTCTACCCCCAAAATATAATACTGGTAAATCAGACCCTGAACAGCGTGTACTTCAAAATATAATACTGTCAAACCAGACCCTGAACAGCTTGTACCCTAAAATATAATACTGTTAAACGAGACCCTGAACAGCTTCTACCCCCAAAATATAAAACTGGTAAATCAGACCCTGAACAGCGTGTACTTCAAAATATAATACAGTCAAACCAGACCCTGAACAGCTTGTACCCTAAAATATAATACTGTTAAACGAGACCCTGAACAGCTTCTACCCCCAAAATATAATACTGAAAAACCAGAACCTGAACAGCTTGTACCCTAAAATTATAATACTGTTAAACCAGACCCTGAACAGCTTGTACCCCCAAAATATAACACTGTTAAACCAGACCCTGAACAGCTTCTACCCTCAAAACATAATACTGTTAAACCAGACCCTGAACAGCTTCTACCCCTAAAATATAATACTGATAAAGCAGACCCTGAACAGCTGCTACCCCCAAAATATAATACTGTTAAAGCAGACCCCGAACAGCATCTACCACCAAGCAATAACACTGCTAAATAAAACCGGAATAGCGTTGTCTCCAAAGCCATAAGACTGATATGACACTGCACAGCCTCAACCTAGAACAAATGTGACCGTTCAGGAGTACCCTGAACAGCTTCTAACCCAGAGCCATAAAACAGGACTGATCAAATGGTTACAGTGTCAATATGTAGATTTTTGCACACTCAGTCTTTTTCATTCATTATTTTGTGTCTCTATACAGCCTTTTCATCATACTTGTTGTTATTATTGTGTATCTGGACTTTATTCTCTGACGTAATATGTGTTGCTACACCACTGAGTATGACCCAGTCTGGCTGCTAAGTGATCTGGCCTCTCAGGAACTGGTTTAAGTGTGTCGGTTTGTTGCTTAGAACATGAGGTACTGCAATACAAATGCATGTGGGTTTGTGTGTATGTATGTGTTTATGTGGGGGGGGGGGGGAGTGTTTGGCAGAGAAAGATTGCAATCCAATAAAGAAACAGAAGTACTTTCAACCGCTCTTTTTCACAGATCACACATCAAACAAATGTGTTACCAAATAACTACGATGGTGTCCCCTACTATCTAACATTCTAGTGACTGATTCAGTGTAAATCAGTTATAAAGTACATCAACAAAACAAATCATACATGTTGAATTAGCCAAGTGTTTCATAAGTGAGTTATTGTGCTGGGTGTCTGTAATACTCTGGACATATATTAGATGTTTTGAATTTTGACCCTGAGGGGACATTCTTGTTCCATGTCCTGATATAGAGTAACACAAACACAGCCTCTAGCATGTTGGATCTGAAAAGCAGAGATGCCGCTCTGTGTAAAACAACACAGCTCAGCCAGCTCAGACAGCCGAGATGCAAACCCATCACGCTACTACTATTATATGGCCGGAAAAAGTACAGAGATGAGAAGCCAAGATGTAGAACTTGATCCACGATGGAACAGCTGATACCCTTGGCTGTATGCCAGGCTCTGCAAAGCAGATTCCATTTGTCAACAGCTCTCCCACACTAGACATGTCTAAATGTCTTTCTACTGTACTTTCTTCCTTTATATGTGCTCCAAGAGGGCTGTACTGGGAACATAAACATTGCACAGTAATGTGTGATCAGCAAGTGGCACCGACTAAAATCCACTATGCTAATGGCATGTCAGAGCTAATGTTTAACAATGCCTGGTATGAACTGGTTAAATAGCCATGAACATGTAACATTGGTTAAATGTTGCAATGCTCTCTCTGTACTCAATCACATAATTCATTTAATTAATTGCACTGTGGTCACTCTCTCACTCTGTTTATAGCCCTCTCCTTGTAAATGTCTCTCACGTTTCCTTTGGGTCTAGTCAAGGTTCAAAGGAACACATTAAACATTCTCTCTCACTAACTGACAAAGCAAAAAAAATATTTCTGTTAAATCTACAGTATACTTTCATCCAAATCCACAATCACTAAATCGTTAACATATAGAATATTCTAAATGGCCTTTAAGCGAAAATCAGTCGATGAAGCTTTTCAATGATATTTTAAACATTTAGTGATTAACCTTCAACAAACCCAGAAGATCCGTGACAGAGCTACAGACCAAATCAAGACATTACATTGAAAGACCAACATTCCCGCTATGACTAACAACAACGACAGTTGAAATTAGTATTAATCAATAACTTCAAACAAAATAACAACTATTTACAAAGTATCCAATACTTTGGAACTATAATCTTTAAACGTATTATTTATCTAATTTAAGATTGAGAATACATGACCAATTTTAATTCACACATAGATCCCTTGGTACACTTAGTGTGATATTATCATCAATTTTCTTTCCTTTATTAGCAGTCACCATGACTCCTGTCAGCCTCTATAACAGAACTTGTGGCTCATTCTATTTAAACAGAGCAGGTACTGGGGGCCACATACCCACAGGCCCTGTCCCCAATGCACACCGCTTCCATACATTGTACACTAGAGCCCATGTTCTGGCTAAAAGAAGTGTACGATATAGTGTACTCTAAAGGGAAAACAATGCCATTGGGATGTCAATTGGGGAAAGGACAGCAATTAAAGACTGATTCGACAGCCCATTAGGATAGATAGCACAGGACTATAGGATAGATAGCACAGGACTATAGGATAGATAGCACAGGACTATAGGATAGATAGCACAGGAATATAGGATAGATAGCACAGGAATATAGGATAGATAGCACAGGACTATAGGATAGATAGCACAGGACTATAGGATAGATAGCACAGGACTATAGGATCGTTAGCACAGGACTATAGGATAGATAGCACAGGACTATAGGATAGATAGCACAGTAATATAGGATCGACAGCACAGGACTATACGATAGATAGCACAGGACTATATGACCAATAGCACAGGACTATAGGATAGATATCATAGGACTATAGGATAGATAGCACAAGAATATAGGATAGATAGCACAAGAATATAGGATAGATATCATAGGACTATAGGATAGATTTCACATGACTTCAGAGCCAAACAGGACTGTTTGACTGGAAGCTGTACTTTTCCACTCACTACATAGAGAAACATTGTGTTTCTCTTTTTGTGTTTGTGCAGGTGTGTGTGTGTTCAATTCGCATGTATCAGTTACAGATGTAAGATGAAGATGCAGGTTGAATCAAGTACAAAAAATACACAGGAAAACAATTACTATTTCAACATGTCCGCTTAGCAAGAAAAAAACTGGTCTGATGAAAAAAAAATAGAACTGTTTAAACATAATGGCCATCGTTTGGTGGAAAAAGGGGGAGGCTTGCAATCTAAAGAACACCATTTCAATTGTGAAGCACAGGGATGGCAGCCTCATGTTCAATAATAATAATAATACATGGTACTTATATAGTGCTTTTCAAGGCCCCACCATGTTGTGGGAGTGCTTTGCTGCAAGAGGGACTGGTCCACTTCACAAAATATATGGGATTATATAGGAGGAAAATGATGTGGATATATTGAAGCCAGGAGGTTAAAGCTTGGTAACAAATGGCTCTTCAAATGGTCAATGACCAGAAGAATACTTCCCAAGTTGTGTCAAAATGTTTTAAGGACAACACAGTAAGGGTATTGGAGTGTCCATTACAAAGCCCTCACCTCAATCCTATCGAAAATGTGAGGGCAAAACTGAAAATGCATGTGCATGCAAGGAGGCCTAAAAACCTAACACAGTTACACCAGTTCTGTCAGAAGGAATGGTCCAAAATTCACCCAACTTATTGTGGGAAACTTGTGGAAGGCTACCTGAAATTGTTGACTGACAATAAACAATTTAAAGGCAATGCTACTAAATACTAATTGAGTGTATGTAAACTTCTGACCCACTGGGAATGTAATGAAGGAAATACATTCTGACACAAATCATTCTCTCTGCTATTATTCTGACATTCCACATTCTTAAAATAAAGAGGTGATTTTACCTGACCTGTGACAGTGTCATGGGCTGTTTTGTGATATATGATAGTAGTCAGAGACAAAAGTTTCATTAAGATGATTAATGTTTATTTACAAATGGAAATATAATTAGGCAACTCATAAAATAACAAAACTGCAAAAGAAAGAATTTTACTTGAAACTGTAAAACACAGGGGGAACAATACTTGGAAACTAAACCGGTTACTACTAGTACTCCATGCAAAACTGAACTGTAATGTTACATGACAAATCTTAACAGGTATATCAAAAACCCAAGAAAAACTCTTCCTGGAACATCCGTGACCAAAACAGATCCATAACAGGGAAACAGTGACAGACAACATGCGGATGCATCTAGTGACTTCAATAGTGAACTAATGACTAATGGAACCCAGGTAAATCTGTCCTCCTCCAGATAGATGCTGCCAAGTAATAAATACACTGTAGTTGAAAAAGCAGATAAGAAACAGAACAAGATGCCTTGTACGACGTCACTTTTGACTTTTGCGAGGCTGTCTGGAGTTGCAGAGATAAGGCAGGGCCATGAAAGCAAATTGGACATTGTGAAATTGGAAGGGAAATAAAAAATAATTTTAAAGCTCAGGAAAATACATTTCTCCACTGTATGGAAAGAATGAAATTTCAATAAACTATATCTGCACCGACATACATACTAGTCACACCTATTTGCATGAACAATATGTAATGAAAACACGATCTTTGCAATGGGTTTTAGTTTTGTAAGTAGCCTTTGGCAAATTATTGGAGGGAACATGATGGGTATTGAGGTTTTTGTAATTATGCACATGGAGATGAAGTTCAAGGCTTGATGATGACTGCTCACCGGATGGTGTAAAGTAAATACATTTGGTTGACTAACCGGTATGTTAGCATGGTCTCAGAAACCTACAGTCATGGCCAAAAGTTTTAAACGTATTGGTCTCCACAAAGTTTGCTGCTTCAGTGTTTTTAGATCTTTTGTCAGTTGTCACTATGGTATACTGAAGTACAATTACAAGCATTCCATAAGTGTCAAAGGCTTTTATTGACAATTACATTAAGTTTATGCAAATAGTCAGGGCCGTTTGAAGGAATTTGGGGGCCCCAAGCAAAATGGACGTGGAGGTCCCCCAACCCCCCACCCTGCACGCAAAGCCTACAGGAACCACAGCATAGCCATAAAGTTTAAGTTCACCCACATTTTATATAAATAAAAAAAGGTTTACAGGAACCACAGCATAGCCATAAAGTTTAAGTTCACCCACACTTTATATAAATAAAAAAAGGTTTACAGGAACCACAGCATAGCCATAAAGTTTAAGTTCACCCACATTTTATATAAATAAAAAAAGGTTTACAGGAACCACAGCATAGCCATAAAGTTTAAGTTCA